>JAGGCT020002375.1:0-10028 GCA_017654935.2 Phymorhynchus buccinoides | reverse complement strand
TCTCTCTCTCTCTCTCTCTCTCTCTCTCTCTCTCTCTCTCTCTCTCTCTCTCTCTCTCTCTCTCTCTCTCTCTCTCTCTCTCTCTCTCTCTCTCTCTCTCTCTCTCTCTCTCTCTCTCTCTCTCTCTCTCTCTCTCTCTCTCTCTCTCTCTCTCTCTCTCTCTCTCTCTCTCTCTCTCTCTCTCTCTGAGAATTTTAATATATAGAAGCCTGTGTAGAAAATGAGATGCAGAAAAACATGCATAACAATGTTTATGTTAGAGTTAATCTTTTATCAATTCGTCGTGGGATTCCAACCATTGTAGAAGTTTAGCTTCCTTGGCTTTCCATCGCTTTTCAAGGACAATGTTCAAAGTGTACATGTAGGGATTGATGGCGGAGTTGAGGGGCAGGATGAAGATAGCCAGGGCCACGTTCACTTGCCCAGGGATGGGAGTGCCAGCCACTGCTAGAATCCCACACAGTCCAATGGGAAACCAGCACAGGAAATCTGATATGGCGACAGCGATCAGCCGTCGAGCTATGGTCATGTCTTTGGAGATCTTGGTTGTGCTGGTTTTTAAACTATTCTTCTGAACAGTCGTGTAGATGAAACTTTGACCCAGTGATATCAGTACAAACAACACAAAGTTCAGAATGATTAGAACGCTGAAGGAGTAGGCTTTACCTTTGAAGTCTTTCCTGGTAACTGGGAGCGGAATGCAGATGCCTGTCTGACTGTAGAACTCCCAGTGTGCCGTCACAGGGAGTAAAGGCAACAGAGAAAGAAAGCAGCCCACCAGCCAAGTGAGGAGACATGTCACTGCTGCCGAGTTCCTGTCGAATCGATGACTGCTGAAAGGAAAACGAAGAACGAGGAACCGATCCAGTGTGATGAGCCAGATGACCAGAGCTGACACCTCGCTGGACAGCAGGGACAGAAAACCGGCCATCTTACACAAAGCACTGCCCTTCCAAGAGTCATCGTGATGGAGATATTTGCCGCGGAGCTGTTCGTCAGCCGACCCAATGATGGCAATGTAGACACCCATCAGGAAGTCAGCCACAGTGAGGTTGGTGACAAACACACTGAACCCATGGGACGAGGCCATGCTGTTTGTCAGTAATCGAGAACAGAAGGAGAACAGGTTACCGGACAGAGACAGACAGGCGATCAGCCACAGGAACACACGGTAGATCCATGACTGCAGCAAATCTTCACACGACGAAATTTCGTCTTTGGGGGAAAAACAGGTCGACTTAAAGAAGTTATCAGGTAAAATTTCCTGGCAACATAATTTATAATTATCTGTGACAATTATTTTAAGATAGGTGTTATGCTTCAATACTTCTTGTGGGAAATCTTTAATGCGGCTGCCTCTCATGTACAACTTGGACAATTTTGGTGTGAACCTGAAGCCATCAGAGCCAATGGTGTTGATACTGGTCATATTTAAAACTAGTGTCTGAACTTGAGGAAACTGGGACAACACTAAAGTGTCAAACTCTGTGAGCGAGGTGTGGGACAGGTCAACCACAGTCAGTGCCTTCTGCTGACCAGAGGACGACAGGTCAGTGTGCAGGGAGGTCAGTGGATTGTGGGACAGGGACAGTGATCGTAAATTGTGTAAATTCACCAGCGAAGTCATGTTGACGTGCTGCAGCTCATTGTCACTGAAGTCCAGCACTCTGAGATTGACAAGCAATGTCTGAGGCAGGGACAGCAGGGAACAGTTGGCCAGGATGAGGTGGAGAAGGTAGGTGAGATGACCCACACTGGACAACGTCATTCCAGAACCGCTGGCGTCCAACAAACGCAGCGCAGGAACTGCTGCTGGTGAGAAGGGCTGTGGACAGGACAGAGCGTGGCCCTGACACACACAGCCCAGAGGGCACACTGCCTCGCACAGCAGTTCGTCATCGTCCAGCGGGCAGTGCGGCCAGCCGTCACACAGCTGGTCACTGTGGACACACACTGTGGAAGACCTGCACCTGAAGAACCCTGGACACACCGGGTCCTGGCACCCTGCCTCGTCATGCTGGTCAATGCAGTCGTGCATTCCATTGCAACGGGTGTACACTGGCAGGCAGTCGTTGAAGTCTCCAGGACAACGGTAATGGCTTTCAGGGCATGACTCGTTCACGCGCATTGGGATGGACGTGAAGTAACTGATGCCGTTAAACTGGATGAGTGCGGGATATGGACAGACGGATGTTTTAGTTATTATTCTTTTAAGCACAAAGCAGTCTGATTCATCCGATTCATCCTTACAGTGGGATATCTGATCACACCAGTTTTCATAGGACAAGCACTGGCCGTCATCACAGGTGAAGGTGTTCAGACACGTTGGGTGAATGCAGAACAGCTCGTCACTGTCATCTGAACAGTCCACTGTGAAGTCACAGACCAAGGTGTAGGACAGGGTGAACAGACCGTTGTCACACGTGAACACTGGAATTGTGCCGTGAACACCGCGTCTGGAGTCCAGAGTCTGTTGGTGAGCAGAGTGAGTGAGAGGACCACAGGGGCTGGCCTGTTGTGGGCCACACACTTGGTACGGGCTGGAACCACAGAGCAGGAAGCCGTGTGTGGTGTGCTGGCTGGGACAGCTCACCAGGGACTGGGATTTGTCAGTTAATACTGAATGTGGCCAGGACAACACCACAGGTTTTAGGAAGCTGCTGCTGTTACTGTTCGTTTTCATCTCACAGATTGCTTCTCTACGGTGATAGCCATAATTGTGTGGTTTACATCGAAAAGCATGATAGTGATTATCATCCATTGTTGTAAGACACATCTTCACCCCTTCATTGTGCTGATCAACGTTAACATAATGGTAATAAACCGTTTGTCTGCCGATAATCATCAGTCTATACATGTTGGGAGCTGACACGTCATTGTAATGCAAACCAACCATAACCCCTTCATATTTTCCCCAGGAGATCAGTTTCAGTCGCAGAAGTACAGAGCGCCAGTTCTGTTCACACACCGGCCTACTGAAGGAGCCCCCCAAAGCTCTGCATTCTGCTGAAATCTGTTCGTTAAAATCGCCCCTTTCGTTTTCATTGTACTGCAGCCCGCCAATCAAGGCATAGCAGTTGCCGCACATAAAGAACAGGCCTGGACAGTCAGCACTGCTGTAGAAACAGTGTTCTGTTTCGTCCTGCCCATCTTCACACTCTGTCTTCAGGTTGCACTCCACGTGGGGCTGGAAGCTGGCGTAGTGAGGAACAGAACAGTTCCACAGGCCACTGGCTAATTTAACAGGGGCGTGATCTTCAGGAACAACCGTGAAGTTCAGCTGAAACTTGTCTGTTCGTCCATTCACAATAATGTCCAGTCTTGATATCCTGTGGATAGTAGTACTTAATGCAGACAAATAAATATAATTCCAATCAGTGTCATCTCTTTTTCTATAGCATTTAAGCCCCACACTGAAATAATATTCTAAGCTAAGTTGTGTATATCTTAACATGATAACATGTCTCTGTGGCACATGTAAACTCATCTTTACAAAAATAGATCGGTCTTGAGTCTGATTTTCTGTCATTGTGATGTAACCTGACGTTAATGACGTCACCACAACCCTCAAGTATGACTGTGGTGATGGTTGGGAGACTGACCAAATCGGCGTCACTTCTGAAACAAGTTTTGTGTGAAAAGCAGTCACCAAAAAACTGTTTGGAAGTAAAAAAAAAAAAAAGAAAATCCTTCCAAATGCAGTGATTAATTGTTGTTGTTTTTGTTGTTGTTGTTGTTGCTGCTGTTGTTGTTTTAAGATGCAGTGATTAATTGATTGATTGTTGTTGTTGTTTTTAAAATGCAGCGATTAATTGATTGATTGTTATTGTTTTAAGATGCAGTGATTAATAATTGATTGATTGTTATTGTTTTAAGATGCAGTGATTAAATGATTGATTGTTGTTGTTGAGTTTAAGACGATTTGTGCAATTACTTCAAAATGTTGGGAGGAAGAGAAGGTGTGTGTGTGTGTGTGTGTGTGTGTGTGTGTGTGTGTGTGTGTGTGTGTGTGTGTGTGTGTGTGTGTGTGTGTGTGTGTGTGTGTGTGTGTGTGTGTGTGTGTGTGTGTGTGTGTGTGTGTGTGTGTGTGTGTGTGTGTGTGTGTGCGTGTGTGTGTGCGTGTGTGTGTGTGTGTGTGTTGGGGGTGGGTGGGTTAAAACGGTTTGTTGAATCTGGTATATGAGAAACAATTTGGCTCAAAGTTGGATACATGGTGTGAAACGTTCATGTGTCATGTACTATCAATAATGGACACAGTTCGTACATCTTTAATGCAAATCGTCGTAGATACTAGAAGAACGTATTTCGTGCAATAACGTGCATCTTTCAGGAATACGTGCGTAGGCTTATGAGTAGGACAATGATTGGCAAATTGCACTTTTTTCTTCTTTTTAAAAAACTAAAATCGTATCCTTTTGCACAGATGCAGTTCAGACCCTCCCCTTAACATGAAATGATGGGAAACGCCTTCTCAGCTGATGGTTTCTGTAAGAAATACGCCCCTTTGTGACGTCACCTGATACCATTATTACCACTTATGAGTTCATCCAGTCACTTTTATTGGGCATCTAATGTGAAGTTATGTCATGTTACATACAGTTATATGCGCCTGTTCTAGAAACCAGGCCAAGCTCTAAGCGCTTTATAGTCACAAGTCACACAGCGGGCTAATCTGCTCAAGTAGAGCCATACACACTGTTGCCAGGACAGGTGCTGATAAATTGCTTCGCGTATTGTAAATCCTAAAGGTCTCTATACACGTGAACATTTTTTACTCTTTCTCCATGGCAACAGAGGGATATGCGAGCAAGTCCATTTCATGAAATGGGCAAATTTTGTGCATGAGAAAATATTGTTCGTGCATGTGTTACGCCCAATCTGTGAAACTGCCTATCTCATGAAATGGGCAAAATGATTTGCCTAGTAGATTTTTTCAGTCCCATTCACACAGGTATTGTTAAGGCTGATTCAACAGTAGCAACATTTTCTCTAACACACCCCACGAAGTTAAAAACACCAAAGAGGTTAAGGTTGATATAGCAATATTTTCTGTAATCTATTTTCAACCCAATCTAACACCCCCACCCCCCTTACTGAATGCTAATCTAGGGCATGGCTAAGCCACATGTTTTATCATTCTTTTAAAATCCTTTAATTACATTGAATATATCTGAATGAAATAATTCATGCAACGAAAAACATCCACAGATTGGGTATAACAAATACACAGCCAATGATAGCAATCTAGCTCACACGTACTCACATACACACACTCACAAACGTGCACGCACGCACACATACCTACACATACAAACGCGCACATACACACACACACACACACACACACACACACACACGCACGCACACACACACACACACACACACACACACACATACACTTACACACACAAACACGCGCGTGCGCGCAATGAATTTTATTATGTCTGTATATATGTGCGAGATTAAGAATAACATATTCGGTTTCTTACAGCAAGAATTCAGAGAGCAAGGAATTTGATTATGTCTGTATAGAGGTGTGAGTTTAAGAATAAAACATCCGGTTTCTTACAGCAAGAATTCAGAGAGCAAACCATCAATTTGTGCAGATTATTCAGTATTGTAGAACGTGAATGAACCAAGTATAAATTTTGTTGGCTAGTTCTCTAAAGCATTTAGCTGTAATCATAGTGCATGACCTGGGATAGGTGTCCCCTCCCCCCTCCCCCGCCCACCCCGGGATAATTTTTCACCTGTGTTTTTTTAAAGTCCATTATATGGGAAGAATTAATTGATATGTTACCCTTTGGTGAACGGGTTATTTTGGCCGTGATAATTTTTTTAATAATTAATTTTCCTTCTTTGCGCTTACTATTTTGCATTTTGGGGTAGGGATAATCAGTCTGTGATTATCATACTTTTTGTGCTTCAATCTTAATTCATTTTAACATAAACAGAAAGTAGAAGAATGTTCCTTAAGATATCCGCCCAGTTTTGCGTGTAACTATGGCAAAAGAAGGTATTATAACGATATTACTTTTGTGGGTTTTCAAATTGCAAAGCACTGAAGTAGGTCTTGCCATTAAGCCACAGCTGCGCCTATTTCCAATTCTCCATGCCGTCACCATACTGCTCGTAACACATCTTGTGTGTGTGTGTGTGTGTGTGTGTGTGTGTGTGTGTGTGTGTGTGTGTGTGTGTGTGTGTGTGTGTGTGTGTGTGTGTGTGTGTGTGTGTGTGTGTGTGTGTGTGTGTGTGTGTGTGTTTGTAATGGAGTTAGCAAGATGACAGATAAAGAGTGAGAACCTGCAATGACACATGATCATCTTAAACTTTATGAGAGGTAGGCGGCATCCACTGATCCTCACCATGATAGATATTTATTCGGAAAATATATTAAGTTTTATAAGTTAAATTAATTTAGGTTGATGTTCAGAAGAATGTGCCAAGTTCGCCTTTATGACCCTTGACCCACACAGTACACATCAACAATGGTGGAGAGGACCACATACAAACAAATCAACATCTATCCAAGAGTGGCATAGCCTTCTAGCCTTGAATATGCTACACATAAACAACACACAACACAGAACAAAGTGGTAAGAATCGATGTTTGTTGTTTGTCTCACTTTGGTTCTGACCCACGTGTTGCTAGATGATTGGTATCGTAATCAACTTTGGTGGAGGGGAGTTAATTACAAAGAGAGTATTCACCCTTTGTTCAATTTCGTTATCTCCTCTCTTGGCCTCACTATTTCATTCTACTCATTATATAGTCTGGGATAGTTCAAATCATATTGTCTCTATCATTTACATTACATTTTCAAATAGTAAGGGTTGGCTGAAAAAAGCTGTCGATATTCATACAGTGGTACACATAGTCAAACACTAAATGACAAATAATACAATGGTGTTATGTACATGAAGGCATATTATATTCTGAAGTAAAAGAAACACATACTTCGAAGTCAAACCGTATCGTGATTTACAACATACATACATACATACACACACACACACACACACACACACACACACACACACACACACACACACACACACACACACTCTCTCACACACACACACACACAACACACAGTTACATTCGCATAACAATAAAACACAACAGACAAGCAACAACACACACACACACACACTCAGTTACAAAATCACCAATATTGGCCACCAAACCCCAAATGTACGAAACAGAACAAAACAACAATGAAAATGAAATACTCTCTCAACACAGCTCTCTCAATACACAAACATGAACATCTCTATCTCTCTCACTCACTCACAGAGAGAGAGAGAGAGAGAGAGAGAGGTTTTAAAGAGAGACACAGGGGGGGGGGAGACACACAGACACACACACAAACAAATCCCCCCCTCTCTCTCTCTGTCTCTCTCTCTTCTGGTTTAAACGATTTATTATTCAGTTACATTCGCATAGACATAAAACACAACAGACTGAAGCAACAACAAGCGAAGCTTATAGCGTGCTCAGTTAGAAAATGTACACAGCAATATTGGCGGAATTAAACGTGGAAAACAAATGTACGAAACAGAACAAAAAAATAATGAAAATGAAATACTGGGTGGATGCAAACTAGAATCAACACAGCTATACATTATTTTTTTGATCATTAGGAAAAGATGCAATACACAAACATGAACATAAATACTATTACGCACATCACAAAGAGAGACGAGAGAGACAGAGAGAGAGAGAGAGAGAGAGAGAGAGAGAGAGAGAGAGAGAGAGAGAGAGAGAGAGAGAGAGAGAGAGAGAGAGAGAGAGACAGAGAGAGACACACAGAGAGAGAGAGAGAGAGAGAGAGAGAGAGAGAGAGAGAGAGAGAGAGAGAGACAGAGAGAGAGAGAGGGAGAGGAGAGAGAGAGAGACACAGAGACCGACCCAAATTTTGCCATTCACAAATCCTCTCTCTCTCTCTCTAACTTTACACAACTTCGATTTCCCTCCCTCGTATGTCCTGTGTTGCTAATGCTCGCTGATTTATGGAGCGTATTTGTAAAACTGTTCCTGCAGAGACATAAATATCGCAGAGAACAATTCCGCTATTAATTACCTGGCTGACATTTCCAGCAACTAACAGAGCAAACAGACACACAGACAGCAAACTGACACACAGACAGCAAACAGACACAGAGACAGCAAACAGACACACAGACAGCAAACAGACACAGAGACACAGACACAGAGACAGCAGCACAGACACACAGACAGCACACACAGACAGACAGACAGCAAACAGACACACAGACAGCAAACAGACACACAGACAGCAAACAGACACACAGACAGCAAACAGACACAGAGACAGAGACAGCAAACAGACACACAGACAGCAAACAGACACAGAGACAGCAAACAGACACAGAGACAGAGACAGCAAACAGACACAGACAGGGACAGAGACAGCAAACAGACACACAGACAGCAAACAGACACAGACAACAGACACAGAGACAGCAAACAGACACAGAGACAGCAAACAGACACACAGACAGACACAGAGACAGCAAACAGACACACAGACAGGGACAGAGACAGCAACATACACACACACACAGCACACAGACAGCATACAGACACACAGACAGAGACAGCAAACAGACACAGAGACAGCAAACATACACAGAGACAGCAAACAGACACAGACAGGGACAGAGACAGCAAACAGACACACACACACAGGGACAGCAAACAGACACAGAGACAGATACAGCAAACAAACACACAGACAGAGACAGCAAACATACACAGAGACAGTAAACAGACACACACTCACAAGAACATCGGACACAGAGACAGCAAACAGACACACAAACAGTGACAGCAAACAGACATACAGACAGCAAACAGACACAAATACAGCACACAGACAGAGACATGAAAACTACTATCTGAAAATGATAGAATATATAAAAAAGAAAATAAACTTTGAAACTTGTTCCCTTCCAAAAAAAACAAAGGAAGTTTGGCATTTTTAGAAACAAAGAAAAAGAACAAATCTGAAGAAAAAGCTGAAGACGTTAAAAAATATTTGACAGACCGTATTATACCTTGGATAGAAGAAGAAATTACTGGAGAAGATATTCGAAAATTTTAAAACTGCACTGAAGTGAAAGAAATGTTGCCATTCCTGAAAAAGGCAAATAAAGCGATCATGTTTGGAAAGAGCAAAACTGTTCATCATGCTTTGACTTTTGGTCATTGGCTTGAAAAAGCTCGTGAAGTCTTTGGCAAAACAAAATCAACGACCTGGAGGGCTTATCGTCAAAACTGATTGAAAAACATATGAGAAATAATGAAGTTTCATCAGTTTTGTAAAGACCCTTAAAGATAGGCTAGGAAAGACTAGCTACATCTACCAGGATGGGGCGAAGTAGAGGGCGGCACCACTGTTTCTAAACAAAAAGTTCCAAATGTCCTATGACAGATTTAACTAACTAGCGAACAAGAGCCGCTATAAAAGCTCAGCCACTCTAAAATCAGAGTAACTCACCTATGCTCGGTCCCAAGTCCGGGAGGAAGAATGATGAGGGCTCTGATGTCAGAGTGACGACCACAACTAGGACAAACAGTCTTGGGAGACTACTTGACACAGTTTTAAGTAGGACAAACAGTCCGCAAAGACTACTTGACACATTTCTGGGCTTTACTAGTTTTTACCTGCACAAACTGCGCCTTGAAGAGCAGTTTTATTTTTAGTGTTTTACGTAGAAGCAACTAAAGTCACAGGATTAGCTGAGAGCAATAATTATTACATACCAGGCAACACACCTTACCTTTGTGCTTATTTATATCTGATTACAGAGATGCAAGCATACATTAATCCCTTTACAAGCATACAGCAATATCCCTGTTTAAAATAAAGGCAAATAGGCTGTACGAACACAACCCTCCTAAAAAGTTGACATATTAGTTAATAATTTATGAAGTTGTTCTTCAATATCTTGTTAAGTTATTACTCAGTTTTTGATCAAGTTATTATTTAAGTTTTTATTAA
>JAGGCT020002374.1:0-15000 GCA_017654935.2 Phymorhynchus buccinoides | reverse complement strand
CTCTCTCTCTGTCTCGCTCTCTCTTTCTGTCTTTCTCTGTCTCTGTCTCTGTCTCTCTCTCGTTCTCTCCCTGTGTGTGTCTCTCTGTGTCTTTCTCTGTCTCTGTCTGTCAGTCTGTCTGTCTGTCTCTCTCCTAATCTCTCTCTCTCTCTCTCTCTCTCTCTCTCTCTCTCTCTCTCTCTCTCTCTCTCTCTCTCTCTCTCTCTCTCTCTCTCTCTCTCTCTCTCTCTCTCTCTCTCTCTCAGTGTTTTTCATCTATTGTTTTGTTTGTTTTGCTTATTTGATCGGTTGATTTTCTGTTTTGCTTGTTCCTATTATTGACGATGATGTCGTTTTTATAATTCTGATAGGGTTTTGTTTTTTCTTCTGTTGACGATCTTTCTGTGTCTCAATGTTCGTTTATAGTATTAGTTACACGCTGCATGCTTAGAACCAAGGACAAAATGGAAGGCTAGGCCCAGCCTAAATTATTATCCTTGTAAAAGAAAGTATTTGAAGTTTGAAGTTTGAACTCTCTCTCTCTCTCTCTCTCTCTCTCTCTCTCTCTCTCTCTCTCTCTCTCTCTCTCTCTCTCTCTCTCTCTCTCTCTCTCTCTCTCTCTCTCTCTCTCTCTCTCTCTCTCTCTCTATATCTGTGTATCGTCATAACCCAAACCGACTTCCTTCCTTCTTCTTCTTCTTCTTCTTCTTCTTCTTCTTCTTCTTCTTCTTCTTCTTCTTCTTCTTCTTCTTCTTCTTCCTATTGGGGATGTTTATCCTGCCCCACTCCCAAAGTCCGCAGTCCAATTTGGCGCACAGGATGCTTGCTATGTCCCACCGACATAATACGGTGAAAAGAAACTCTCCGGAGAGCCGGACAGCAGAGGGTCTTGACTCAAGCGTTTCGGCCCTGAACTCCTTACACTCTTAAAGACCCACCAGAGTACGTGTCAAAATCACGGGTTTCACGTGTTTCCCCTCTAATAGCTGGTAAGAAATATTGTTTCAACCAGGTTTGACTCGCATACAAATGCCCCCAAATTGAAGACGAAACATCATTGTACCCCTCTACTATGACCACCGTGACGTGACCACCGTGACTTGCCTCACCCACCACGTGCATGCGTTTATGGCATTCCATGTGTCCAGAAAGTCTTATAGTTTTCAATATTCTAAAGAATGCATTATTTAGCTGCATTATTTAGCCACACAATGCATCGTTTAGCTAAATAATGCATTATTTAAGTTTATAATGCATTATTTGCAGAAATTCAAAGAAATTGTGCTCCTTAAAACTTAGCTAAATAATGCATCGCTTAGCTAAATGATGCATTATTTAAGTTTATAATGCATTACTTGAAGAGATTCAAAGAAACTGTGCTCCTTAAAAGAGTTCAATATTTTGGACAATTAAGTAAGGTATTATATGCCACAAATAAGACTTATTTATAATATTAATTTCCTTCAAAACCATCAACTAAGCAATTCATTATATGCTAAATAATGCAATATATCTATCAAAAGGTTGATTGTTCACTAAATAATGATTATTTACAGTAATATCATTTTAAAGAACAACCTCATTATTTAAAACAATCCGGATACTGTCGTCTACATAATTTATTATTTAAAATAATCCTTATTTAACACCGTAAAATGCATTTTTTAAAACAGATATTTCAACTAAAATGCCAGTTCTCGCTTTTCAACGCAAAAATAAATTAGTGGAGGAGCTGCAGTTAAATAAAACGCCTACACTGGACACGCTGGACAAAAGCATGAAGCTTGGTATGAGGTTTCCTTTCACCCCAAAGGTCAAATTTCGAAATGGACCCAACACGAAATGTGCTTTAGTTTGTGACACGCTGTGTCCTCTCCGGTGCACCACGATTCCCATAATCACGATTCCCAGAATCACGATTCCTATAATCACGGTTCTCATAACAGTATTTCTTTTCTCAGCCTCCATCACGTTTCACATAATTTGAAATACGGAATGCAAATGCCGTGTATACATATTTATTTAGCAAACGAAGTGAATAAATTATGCATACAAACACACACGGGCACACACACACATACGCACACACAGACCCATATGGTCACAGTGTGTAATTCAAAGGTCCACAGCATAATCACAAGCATCAAGTAAGCATTCGGTGAACACCTCATCAGTCTTTGATTATGGGAACCGTGATAGAAATATTAAGAAATGGTTATGGAAACCATGATTTTTTATGGGAGCAATTCCGGGAAGGGAGATCTCATGGTATTTTGTTGAGAACAAAGGATTATGGGAATCGTGATTATGGGAACCGTGCTGTGTCCGTCCTCTCAACTAGCTCATGCAACCGCCTTTTTACAGCTCTTTTCACATCTCGTCTTGATTTCTGCAACTCTGTTCTCTTTGGTCTTCCAAAGGAAGAAATTGATCGTTTACAACTAATCCAAAACAGCGCAGCTTGGCTCACACTCTGAAAGCGAAGGCGTGACCATGTCATACCACTCCTCAGGGAGCTGCACTGGCTGCCAGTGCAGTTTCGTTTAGAGTACAAACTGGCAGTCCTTGCATTCCGCCACTTTGAACAGACCCTACCATCCTGCCTCTCAAGTGCTCTTTAAACTTACACTCCTTCTCGCTCACTCCGATCTTCCCATGCCAAATTGTTGAAAGTTCCTAAAATGAATTTAAAGTCTTTTGGACAACGCAGGTTTAGTTTTTGCGCCCCCACTGTCTGGAACTCATTGCCTGTTCACCTCCATCACAATTCAGCACTTCCCATTTTCAAAACCCAAATGAAAACTCACTTGTTTCAAAGAGCTTTCTCTCTGTAACTTTTCACATTAATTAGATGATGATCCACTGAATGTGTATGTTAGCCCAATTGCGGGTTAATCAGTGAATGTGAGCGCCTTGAGTTTAATTGTAAAGAAAGGCGCTATATAAATACTATGTATTATTGTTATTTATTTAAAACGCATTTCATGCTTTTGTCCAGCGTGTCCAGTGTAGGCCTTTTATTTAACTGCAGCTTCTCCACTACTTTGTTTTTGCGTTGAAAAGCGAGAGCTGGCATATTAGTTGACGTATCTGTCTGATGTACAAGTTTGCTAATTCCCTTCATTTGGTATATACTTTTATATATACGTTACTTACATTTATATTACATAATTATTATATTAATCTGAACGCCTCTTATATTAGAACAGTTGTGTGTGTGTGTGTGTGTGTGTGTGTGTGTGTGTGTGTGTGTGTGTGTGTGTGTGTGTGTGTGTGTGTGTGTGTGTGTGTGTGTGTGTGTGTGTGTGTGTGTGTGTGTGTGTGTGTGTGTGTGTGTGTGTGTGTGTGTGTGTGTGTGTGTGTGTGTGTGTGTGTGTGTGTGTTCGCATTGTAACTCACGAACCAGAGCACAGAATCGCTTCACAGTTTCTGTGGTTATGCATCATGGGGCAGAGAGGGTCCCATAGAAACATCATATTCGTAGTGGCCTTGACCTTGGAATTTGACCCTGGAAACCGAAATTGTCTTCTTTGCACTACATATTATATATACGGTAGTATTATCTAGTGTGTGAGCTGTATCACATGAACCTGTTGACAGAATCGCTTCAAATTGTGTGTGGTGGTGTGTCATGGTGCATCGATGTTATTCAGTTTCTTAAATATTTTGAGCCTCCTATACAAACCTCAGCCACGGAAGACTAAAATGTAGACTCATCAGGAACACTCAAAGGTAGACTCATCAATAGAAGGGAAGCAACTGTACAGTTCTAATCTTTGCTTTGCTCCATAGTTGCTTCCCCTGAATTGAGAGAGAGAGAAGTGTGTGTGTGGGCGTGGTGTGTGTGTGTGTGTGTGTGTGTGTGTGTGTGTGTGTGTGTGTGTGTGTGTGTGTGTGTGTATGTGTGTAGGTGTGTGTGTGTGTGTGTGTGTGTGTGTGTGTGTGTGTGTGTGTGTGTGTGTGTGTGTGTGTGTGTGTGTGTGTGTGTGTGTGTGTGTGTGTGTGTATGTATGCATGTAGGTGTGTGTGTGTGTGTGTGTGTGTGTGTGTGTGTGTGTGTGTGTGTGTGTGTGTGTGTGTGTGTGTGTGTGTGTGTGTGTGTGTGTGTGTGTGTGTGTGTGTGTGTGTGTGTGTGTGTGTGTGTGTGTATGTGTGTGTGTGCATTCCAGTCAGTGGTGTCCAACTACGACTGCTAGATAGCAGAGCAGGTGACGGCTATTTCAGAGGGCTGGGATGGAATTTGTTTAAAGTGATGATGAGTGTGTGTGCCTGCCATTTAATTGTGTCTGTTATAACTTCCACATAGCAAAAATGTGCCAACTATTCTGGAAGGCTGGCCTGAAAACTCTTATAATAACGTTGGGAGATAAATAACACACGCATGCATGCACATGTATGCATGTACGCACTCAAGCTGAGCAGTGTTTCAAAACCAAAGGCCATTGTTTCTATCCTCATTCCTCCATCAGCATGATTCAATAAAAGTTCCAGGGGGCATTTTTAACATCTGATGCAAACTTTCACCATGGAAAACCTGTCGCGAAGCGTAACTGTTAGTATTATATTATTATTATCATTATTATTAAGTTTTTATATACTTTTATGATTGTGTCTCAATTTTATATGTTTTGCTAAATTCCGTTGACGTTGAACTTCAGACGAGTAATTAATTTGATTTTTTTAAATATAAATTATTTTATTTTCTGGTGAATAGACAAGATTATTGCTTTCAACCATTCCTGTGTTTAATGTGTGTGTCTTCATGAGAAAGGGGAACATTGTTTTCCCCCCTGATGATATGTCATTGATTAAAACAAAGCTTGGTTTTCTAAAACATTTTATTTTCTAAAACAAAAAGGTTTTTTAAACTCTTTTAGTATCGTCATTGGCAAATGTATTTTTGCTCTTGGTGCTACCAGAGTTAAAACAAAACAGATGCTGACAAAAGAGAAATAACTATAGCTGCAAAACACAAGGGGCAAAGCCTTCGAGGCTCACTCGCTTTGCGTTTTTGGAGCTAGATCTAAATGGTAGATTGCATACTGTCACATAAATGCCATACCAAAAACAGAAAAACTTCAATGTGATTATTCTGTAAAGCTTGCATATATATAAAGGACACTAAGCACAAAGAAATTGGTTAGTGTGTGGAGTCGCTTTATGTTTTAGGAGATATATATATAGTTCACTATATATTATATATATATATATATTCATGTGACGAGACAAAAACCCAAGATAACAGCCGCGTCAACAAGCCAAACTTAAGATAGCCCACTCCATCTGTCCTGCACAGCTCACCATCTGATGGTGATCGTTGGTCTATAGGATTTATTTCTTAACTATATTTATTATATTAGCATTCCATATGATCTTAAGCTACTTGGAAAACTGTATAACTGCCATAATATGAAAGATATGGCCCAAACAAAATTAATAATAGACGATGATAAGGGTCAAAGGCCAAGGTCAAGTTTTATAGGGTAAAAGTGACCCAGTATACTTAATCACCTTAAGCTGATACACCACAATATCAAAAGATATGGACAAGACAAACATTGCATGTTGAAGGTCAAAGGTCAAGGTCATTTAATATTTAATTATACAAATCATCTTTGATCTGATACTAGAAGAAGAGGACAGGAGTTCAATGAGAATGGTATGGTCAATGGTATCAAAGGCAGATGATAGATCCAGAAAGGCGACAACAGACACAAGGTTCTGATCCATGCTTGAAAGGTGGGAATCTGTGACTGCCAACAGGGCTGTTTCAGTGCTATGACACATGCGATATGCAGATTGCTTTGACTCAAGAAGACAATTATCTTGAAGAGGTTGCAGAAGCTGTGACAGAACAACCTTTTCAAGCAGTTTAGAAAGAAAAGGAAGGTTGGAAACTGGTCTGTTGTTTTGCAGTAGATTGGAGTCAAGAGTAGGTTTCTTCAAGAGAGGAATGACAATAGCATGTTTCAAAGAACTATCGGGAACTATCAACTGTGCCAGTAAGAAGGCTGAGGTTAATGATTGAGGTGATAAGAAAATTTACGTCAGTCCAAAGTATTTGGCCTTTTTTTCGAATCCTGTCCGTTCTCACCACAACTATGAGGATGACTGTGCGAAAAAGAAGATGGAGACGGTCGGTTCTGAGACTTTCGACCACACAATTCCCAAAACGTTTGCCGAAAGCGTGAACCGGTAGCGTAATAAACGAACACGTTAGTACAAGGTTTGATATAGACCATACCATCTCCAATCCACGCGCAACACAAGTACAAATTATGTTCCTTTTGCCCGAATTTCACCTCAGGAAAAAACAGTCGACCAAAGTTGAAGATAGCGAAGGGCGAGGAACAGACGATGAACAGAACGGAACTCGCGATCAGCATCCGGGTCAGAGTGATTTCCCGTGACGGCAGAATGGAAGACGATTGTGTTCGAAATTTGATGATGCGATTCAGTTTCACGATTGTCATAACCGTCACAATCATTACCACAATCATCGTGGTCATACGTATTCCGACGCTCAACACGATGGTGTCTAAGATTCCGATAATATTTTTGTTCGCTGCGAAGAATTCAGACTCTACAGCAATCCTGGTTTGAAGGTTTAACAGCGGGTCGTAGAGGCATCGAATGCGGTAGCGCATATAGATCGGAAACGTGAGTAGAAAGCTAGAGACGTAAACGGAAAAGATGATGGCCGCCATAGTCCTTGTGCGGATTAAGGTTTTCAGAGTGAGGGGGTTGAACATGCACAAGCATCGCTCAATGGCTATAATAACGGAAAGGATGGGCGAAGCGAAGTACAATCCTTTGAAAATGTACACATCGTTGTTGATGAGGAACGATAAATACGGACCGATCCCTTTACGGGAGGTGAACAGTTTGTAGAATCGTTCAGCCTGGATACATAAGGAGCCAGCGAAAAGCACTCCGTCGGTGAAAGACAGGAAGAAGAGACAAAGCATCACGCGATCCTTCAACCCCTGTCTCCAAAACACCGCCATGTTGATCACGTTCGTGGGCAAGCCAATCACAATCAGGATGATTTGCATATAACCTCGAATGTTTTGAATCAACACCCGAATCCCTGTGCTGACAATTCCGTCAGGGTAGTCATACTTGGAGAAATCCATCTGGCTTAAAGACACCATGGTGCAGCCTGTAGGAATCGACCAGTTCCTGGCGATCGTGCTGGGAGGATTTGATTGGTTCTTCATGGAAGGATCTGATTGGTTATTCGATTGGGTCGCCATGCTGGTTGTCCAGCCAATCAGCTGCAGGGAAGCGTTCAGTGCGATACTGACAGGAAGTGACGTCATGGTGTGTCTATAAAATGGTGTGCTTTATTGCTTTGCTCCTTAATCAGGTTTTCTTCTTTCTTTTGTGCTCAGTACGGAATCTAGTGAGCCTAAATTATCATAATTGTAATTTTATTGTGTTGATATTCTCTTCACCATTGTTCCAAACCATCAGATGTTATTATTAAAAAAGTCCAGATGCTGCAATACAGTTTCTTTCTGTTTCAGTTTGGTTTTTTTTATCTTTTGTTCATCTGTTGGAAACTACTTGTATGTGCATACCCAATATAGGTACGGGGTGGTTCAATATAGGAACATTGGGCCACTTTTAACAAGCACACATTTTATTCATTTTTAAATATTACAATGTTTTCATTGAATTAAAATGATTGTAAACCCATGTTTATGATGCGACTGAATAATTCTGAAGTGTTTTAACAAAATCAAGTCATTTCAAATTGAGCAGTTGGCCTCCAAAGTTAGGGTGTCCAAATTTGGGCCCCTTCCCCTATGACGTTATTAAACAAAATAAAGTTATATAATGCAGGTATAAAACAATCATGTTATTATATATAATATTGAAAGAAAAAAACAATAACATGATTATCTGGATACAGTTGCCATGTTTTGTTTTAGTCTATGAAATAGAAAAAATATAGAGAGAGAGAGAGAGAGAGAGAGAGAGAGAGAGAGAGAGAGAGAGAGAGAGAGAGAGAGAGAGAGAGAGAGAGAGAGAGAGAGAGAGAGAGAGAGAGAGAGAGAGAGAGAGAGAGAGAGAGAGAGAGAGAGAGAGAGAGAGAGAGAGAGAGTACAACACCACACCTGCTTGTATATATCTATGCATTAAATTTACACACATGCAGAGAGAGAGAACACACACTAAGCAAACAAACAAACACTGGCACAACAACAGCAAGAGCAAGAAAGCATACACATTGATCGAACGTTGGTTTAATTAGCAGGACGTGTACAAATAACCATCCCACCTTAGAAAATATCGAAATCTATGAATTTTATGCCTGAATGTGAATGTGTACGTGCGTGTGTGTGAGAGTGTGAGAGTGTGTGAGAGAGAGAGAGAGAGAGAGAGAGTGAGAGAGTGTGTGTGTGTGAGTGAGAGTGTGAGTGTGTGTGTGTGTGTGTGTGTGAGAGAGAATGACTGCAAACAAACAAACACTGCACAACAACAGTGAGTGTGTGTTGATGAACGTGGTTTAGTTAGCAGTGTACAAATAGAGAGAGAGAGAGCTTAGAAAATAGAGAGATCGATGAATTTTATGCCTGAGAGAGCATGAGAGAGAGAGAGAGAGAGAGAGAGAGAGAGAGAGAGAGAGAGCTTGCGATCGCACTTTTTAATTAAAAAAAAAAGTGCGTGCGTGCGTGCTTGCGCGCGCATATGTGTGTGTGTGTGTGTGTGTGTGTGTGTGTGTGTGTGTGTGTGTGTGTGTGTGTGTGTGTGTGTGTGTGTGTGTGTGTGTGTGTGTGTGTGTGTGTGTGTGTGTGTGAAAGTAAGTAAAGAGATTATTTATTGTCATATTAGGTGAAGTTACAGTGTGGTCTCGTACAAGCACAATACAAGCAGGGAAACACATTTGCATGCATTAAAAATGGAAACATGTGTACCTGCGTGCGTGTGTGTGCGCGCGTGTGTGAATGTGTGTGTGCACGTGCGTGCATGCGCGCGTGTGTGCGCGCGCGATTGTATGTATGTATGTGTATGTGTGTGTGCACACGCGTGCATGCGTGTGTGTGTGCACGCGCAGGTGCATTTATGTATGTGTATGTGCACGTGCACGTGCTTGTATGTGTGTGTGCGTGCGTGCGCGATTGTATGCATGTATGTATGTATGTATGTATGTATGTATGTATGTATGTATGTATGTATGTATGTATGTATGTATGTATGTGTATGTGTGCATGTATGTATGTGTGTGTGAGTGTTGTGAGAGAGAGAGAGAGAGAGAGAGAGAGAGAGAGAGAGAGAGAGAGAGAGAGAGAGAGAGAGAGAGAGAGAGAGAGAGAGAGAGAGAGAGAGAGAGAGAGAGAGAGAGAGAGAGAGAGAGAGAGAGAGAGAGAGAGATTGCATTTCTATACGAGACTGTATGTTCAACATGTGCGTGCGTGTTTGTGTGTCTGCGTCTGTTTGTAAACTCGTTCATTTTGTAAATGAAACTGTGTGTCCGGAATTAGAGAACTACGTGCACGCCCAAACTCACGGAACATTGCAGTGGACAACGTCCATAACGTCATGATAGGTATTGTCATTGTGAATGCGGAGTAATTGGTGAAAAATAATATAATTTTTATCAGGGATCCTGTATAATGAGAGAGAGAGAGAGAGAGAGAGAGAGAGAGAGAGAGAGAGAGAGAGAGAGAGAGAGAGAGAGAGAGAGAGAGAGAGAGAGAGAGAGAGAGAGAGAGAGAGAGAGAGAGAGAGAGAGAGAGGGCCGTGTGTATGCATGTATTGGTGCATTCCTTCCTGCTGCTTGTTGATATTTGTGTTACTTTATTTCTTTGCACTGGAATGTTGGTAGTATGACTATCTTGTTGATTTTAATGCATGTTTTCAATGTTGATTTTAATGTTGTGCATCGAGCATACTACTGTATGGATTTTAGAGCTATATGAAATAAAATTATTATTATTATTTAAAAAGGTGTTTCTTTTCAGGAGCTGGCAGGATAATTGGGCACCCTGACGGATGAGTTTTTGCAAGAAACACGTCGATGTCACCATAAAGACACTCACTTTGCTCTGGTTTTCTAAAAATCAAACCGTCAAAACGGCGATTCCTCCTTGGCGGAGGCCAGAGAGGGAAGCCATTTTGGACGGGGTGGGAGGAGTCCACTGAGAGTGGTTGAAGCTTTTTCTTCTTTGTAGTGCAGTAACAAAAATAGAGCAATTTCCTAAGTTGTGAGAGAAACTCCTTTTGGTAAACTGTATGAAAACTGTATTTAAGGCTTGTATTTGGGAAAATGCGTGCAGACGATTTGGTCTGACTCAGGCAGCCATTGAATTAATATTTCACTGAAGAATTCTGACTTCCAGCACCTCTACCAAGGAGGAATCACCATATTTGACAGTTTGATTTCTAGGAAACCAGAGCAAAGTGAGGGTTGCAATCTCTGTAAAGGGTGGTTTCCTGGTGATCTCGACGTGTTTCTTGAAAAAACTTATCCGCCAGGGTTCCCCTAGTTCAGAATCTTTTTTTTTCCCTACCAACCTGTGTTTATTTAGTAGTCTTTGTTTTCTTATGCGTATTTTCAGAAATAGAGCCCTATAAAAATGCAGAAATAATCTGTGTTTAGCTGTAAGTTTTAAGTATTGTTTTTAGATATTGTGGAACCTACCTTACAAGACCTTAAAAAATAATTTAAAAAACCCGGGGTCTTATAAGGGAGAAGTCATGAAAGGGAGGTAATTTGAATACTTACAAAGAAGGGCAATTTCTTAGAGAAGTAGGTCTTATAATGGGAAGTCTTATAAGGGAGGTTCTACTGTATAAAGGCTTTTCAAATTGCAGAAACGATCCGTGTTCATTTGTCATTTTTGGGTTTGTTTTATTCTGGATTTTCTTCTTGTTGTTGTTGGTGGTAGTGGCTTGTTTTTGGCTCACTCATATCAGCGACACGAAGTGAGTCTATGTTCTCATGCTTCTTTGGTTTTCCGGGTGTCTGGTTGTCTGTCTGTGTGTCTGTCTGTCTGTCTGTCTGTCTGTGTGTGGTAACTTTAACGTTGGCTTTTTCTTGGCAACTACAAGGCGTACATTGTTCAAACTTTGCATACACATAGGTGTTTATGCAAGCTTTCAAGAAAGATGATTTGCCTATTAAAATTAACAAATAACCTTGACCTTTGACCTTTAACATTTAACTTTTGTATTGCCATATATTTCAGAGTTTCGCAGGCATTAGCCTAAGGTGATATGGTATCTATGGTGACTTTTTCTCTCTTGACCTTAACTTTGATCTTTGACCTTGAACATCGTTAATTATTTGTTTTAGGCATATATTTTAAACCCTGGCACATACAGTCCCACAATTTGGGAAGCAGGTAGACTAGCGTAGGATCAAATGGATTGCGAAGTGTAGTCGACCTCGGTAACCACGATCACCTTGACCTTTGACCTAGACTTTTTGTCTATCACAATATTACATGACCAGCTGCACGGATTTGCTTAAAATTTTGTAGGGTCCAGCAAAATTTTGGTATGGAGTTTATTTGAAAGTAAATGATTTGGTATTTAGATCTATCTCTGGCATTTAGATCTATCTAAAAAAAGCACACAGCGAATGTACCTTGAAGGCTTTGCCTCTTGTTATTTTTTGTTGTTTGCTTTTGTTTTAGAAATAAAGCCTTGCCAAAAGAAAGGTGATATTTTGAATGTTCTTTTTTATTATAAGAGATCACGCCTTCGTTGTTGTTGTTGTTGTTGTTGTTGTTGTGGTTGTAGATGAGTAACTGTTGTCGATTTTTATTGTACGCAAGAAATTAAAGGTGCTTTTTCGACTCTGCAAAAAACGTTGATGTTAACCCTCTAAGGCCAGCACCTAGAAATACTTTACTGAAAATTATGCCACTAAAAATCAACATTATTTTGAACAAATTAGAACAAAAATGATGAAAACAAATTGATATTGCCATTGTAATTTGAGCATGTATCGTATATGTCACGCAAGGCCTTACGGGACTTGAAAAGCCGCAAGGCCGGTTGTATCATATATGATACAATGGGCAAGCTTAGTTTTTTGCTGTAATTGTTTTGGTCAAAATGGAAACATCAGTGTTAGGGTTAATTAACACATAAACACATATTGTATTTGATGCATTTGACAAACGTCCGGCCATGGTAGTGTCCCTGCTGGCAGTGGTCAGTGGACCCCACGCAGAGACTGGTCCTGACGAGTCAAAATTATGGTTTTGGTGCCTTTTTGGTGATTCTTTTGCTAGAATGTCGTCAGTAATAAGGTTTTTGTATTATTGATAAGGAGTGTTTAAGTGTCCATCTGCATGAAGTGTGCCAGGGTGCCTGTACTATCATAACAACATATTAAGCATGCATAGTTTTCTGATATACTAAGAATTTCTTCATAAACATTATAAAAGAACCTGGGTAGTAGTAACATGGCCACAATGCTACCAACATGCTCCAAAATGTGTTTATAATTCATAAGTACCAACAATAAATACAACAAAACTCTATGATGTTTTCACAATTGCCCACAATTATATATATGTCACATAGCAAATGTGTCAAGGTCTGCTCAATGTCTTTTTTATGGTATGCAAGTTTTCTTTAAAATAAATTCCTTTTTCCAAGTACATAGATGTAAATGAGCTTCTAGGCAACTAACATTGTCAAAATGTAATCAAATAAATATGTACATGTGAACAATATTGCAAAGACCCAAAATAGGTAGCATATTACATGACAAAGCTGCTGTGCCTGATGTACCATATATGACACGAAAAGTGTGTAAGACACTTGAAACTTGGCTGCAAGCTAGAATATGGGCGTTAACTTTGTGTTCTTTATTTTCTTGTATTTAAGTCTTTTGACATAATTTGATCATGAAAACACATGATGGATAAAAACATTGACTTTTCTATTGTTAGATTATGAAGGGTTTTGTTTGCAATGTTTTGGAATTGCTGGAATTGTGAGATCATCAAACAGGAAGTGGCTAGTATCCACAAGCAGCATGGGAAGGCAAGGATATCAACTAGATTATGGTCTTGTGCAAGGTGCTTGGTGGTTCATATTGTAGCTGCAGCTTTCTTTTCATTTTTTAGGAGAGAATAAATGCTATGTATCATAATTATATGATTCGTGTGACCCTTGTTTTTTACAATATTATTATTACTGCTATTGTTTTATTTGGTTTGATTGGCTTTGGCTTTCTTTGTGTGTGCTGTGTGTGAACCAAAGTTGCTGTGTGTGTGTGTGTGTGTGTGTGTGTGTGTGTGTGTGTGTGTGTGTGTGTGTGTGTGTGTGTGTGTGTGTGTGTGTGTGTGTGTGTGTGTGTGTGTGTGTGTGTGTGTGTGTAATTCTTTTGTTTTGTTTACATTATCATGCTCATGGTTGTCTCTCGGGTCCGAGGATGACATTAACGCTGTGCCTTCAACGGTGGATGCACATGTGGCTTCGGAGACCAAACTCAGAAGCACACATGCGATTGCAGGCGGGACATGGAACACCAGCTGTGATAGGGACAGATGCAGCTCTGTGACGCCGCTCTCATGCTGTTTCCAGGCGCTGTCGACGATCATCTTCAACAATCTTCGCTGCTCTCCTGTTCAGGGCACGCCAGTTGGTTCTGTTGGTTGCAGCAGCTTCGAGCTGATGAGGCTGGAGCCCTGCCCATTTGAGGTTGGCCTTGAGATTCGATTGTCCTTGAACCTCTTCTTGGGACGACCCTGCTTGCAACTGCCTTGTGTCAGCTCACCATAGAGAAGAAGACGAGGGATCCTGGACTCCCCCATGTGAATGACATGGCCAGTCCAACGAAGCTGGGCTTGGAGGATTTTCGCTTCAATACTCGTCGTGCTGGCTCTGGCAAGGACCTCTGGGTTGGTAATGCGGCCCTGTCACTGTATCCGCATGATTGACTGCAGAGAGCGCTGGTGGAATTGATCAAGCTTCTTGATTTGACTGCGGCACAGAGTCCATGTTTCACAGCCATAGAGTAGTGATGTGAGAACAACAGCGTTGAATACCTTCAACTTGGTTGAGAGGAGAATGTTCTTGTGCTGCAAGACTTTGGTGCAGAGTCTGCCGAGTGCCTGGCTGGCTTTCTGGATTCTGGCTGCAATCTCTATCCAGAGGGCTATCGTTGGAGATAATGCTGCCCAGGTATTTAAAGGCATCAACATTCTTCAGCTCCGTGCCATCAATGGAAATGCTTGGCTGCTGGGGAGCACTGTTTTGGGCGGGCTGGAGAAGGACTTCTGTTTTCCCTAGGCTGATGGTCAAGCCAAACATCTTGGATGCCTCAGAGAACTTGTCGACTATAGTCTGTATGTGGTTCTCCTCGTGGGCCATCAAGGCACAGTCATCAGCAAAGAGAGCTTCAAGTATTAGCCTCTCCAGGGTCTTTGTTTTTTGCTGCGAGGCGCCTCAGATCAAACTGAGCCATCCAGACGGTATCTAATGTAGATGCCAAGATCAAGGTGATGTAGATGCCAAGATCAAGGTCTCTGGCAGCATGAAGCAGTACTTGTGAAGAAGAGGTGGAAAAGCACATCCTTGTTTCACTCCACTGGAGATTTCAAAACTCAGATGTTTCACCCTTTGACATGACGTCTCCTGTCATGTTGTCATGGAACTGCTGTATCAGCGTATCAGCGTGGTGAACTTTGGTGGACAGCCAAGTTTCTTCAAGATAATCCACAGTGCATCCCCGTGGACTTCCGTGTACCACTCTACCACAGCCATGAAACGAACCATAATAATACATTTCCATGCTCGTCGTGCTGGCTCTGGCAAGGACCTCTGGGTTGGTAATGCGGCCCTGTCCCTGTATCCGCATGATTGACCGCAGAGAGCGCTGGTGGAATTGATCAAGCTTCTTGATTTGACTGCGGCACAGAGTCCATGTTTCGCAGCCATAGAGTAGTGATGTGAGAACAACAGCGTTGAATACCTTGTACCACTCTACTACAACCATGGAGGACTTCAAATGTGATCAAAGTTTTCTACCACGGCTGTATAGAACGGAAA
>JAGGCT020002373.1:0-25000 GCA_017654935.2 Phymorhynchus buccinoides | reverse complement strand
ATTGCTCCCACGCCACACCCCGGCTTGTTCAGGTCGCAGAATCCGAGACCAGCAGTCCAAGGGGAGCGAATCTATGTTAGGCCGTCAGGAGGCAACCAACCAAGGAGACACTGCACTGCTGCTGAGTCACTTCGGTGGAGTTCAGTGGGGCCTGTTCAGGACGCCACCTACAAGCCCCCTACTGACGATATAATTATCTTATAATTATCAAATCAAACACCTGGTCCATTTTAACAATATCTGTCGAATATCTGTGAGAAAGAAAAAAAATTCAATAAAAACTAAAAAGAAAAGAAAAAATCAGCGCTGAAATGCAAGAGCTGGCAAATTAATATGCCAAAATGCCAATAACAACATCATTTATGCCTACATTTCTACTACAACAAAAGAATATTTAGAAGAAGAAAAAAAAGAAAACGTACAAAAAGTTTAAAATGTCTTTATATTACTTTCATGCACATTACACACACAAAAAAAATCTTTCTATTCATTGTCTTTCAGTATCAGAATTCTGTCTCATAAATGAGTATGCGTGCGCTTAAGCATGCACACACACACATACTATTTCCTATTTATTTCCCATTACCACAACTGCAAAATCCAACACACAGATACACAAACACACACACATATCGTCGCTGTCTGACGCTAACCGTGTATCTACAAAATTTGACAAAAATATATTTTTTACTGAAACTCCTTCCAGTGACCTCATGCAGGTCTTCTATAAATATCTTGTGTCTGCGACCAATGAAAATGCTCAAATTTGTCACATGTATGTATGATACCACGGAAATAATCGTGTATGTGGCGGGTTGTTGCTGGTTTTGACGCGATAAGCGTGTAACTGGTCACGCTAATCGTGTAACATTGTGAGAACAATGCACTAACTTTGTGACTAACCGTGTAACTGAATTATCACGAAACGTTTGGGTGTTAATGCAACTTTTATTGTGTCACATGTTTACTCATCGGTAAAGAAGAAGGGTCAAGTGTATATCAAATGGGGATTGACTTTGTAGCAGGCGACAATATGTTTTTTGATACTCCTGTAAAATCATTGATTGTGTAAATACACGGTTAGCGTCGGACAGCGACGATATAGTACTATACATACACACACACACATACACTTGAGTAACAAAATAAATCAATTCGGTGGGATTCACTGGGTTTTTTTTTATTCATGGCAATCGCAATAAACATCCGTATTTAACAATACTCTAAAGTAAATACTTATTTGCTTATTCAAGTTATTGTCAAACTGTAAGAAAACAACTGGTTAAAGGGCACTTGCACTCAACATCTAACACATTATAACAAACATGTAAGTGTGGTCCTTTTCATATTACTTTTGCAACTTCCTTAAATCTTTTAGTGAAGATCACCTTCCATGATTATGTCTTTCTAAATCTTATAGATCCTCAAATAAACAAGCATACAAACAAGGAAACAAACAACAACAAAATAAGTAATACAATTAAAATCAATAACAAATGAGAAAAACTGTCCCATGTTTTACCACTTTTAACACTGCAATCATCCAAAACTTATTTTTGGAAAAATATGTGCACAAAAGCAAAAACAAGTGCTTAAAAATTGCTAAAATACATTTATTTGGTAAAGGTAAAGATGTGCCACCCCCCATGCATTTCTCGGTTAATTGTATTTTTCCGTTTTTGCCTTTCTTACCATACATAAAGCTGTATTTTAGGAACATTTTTAGCTAATTACCTTTTTGGAATACTAACCCTAACCCTAACCCTACCCCTAAACCTACCCCCCACTATGTACTGCAGTACACCGCGAGTTGTCACAGTTGTGGTTCGTTGCGTTTTTCCGTCTTATACGGTGGGGGGTAGGGTTAGGGTTAGGGCTAGGGTTAGGGTTAGGGTTAGTATTCCAAAAAGGTTATTAGCTAAAAATGTTCCTAAAATACAGCTTTATGTATGGTAAGAAAGGCAATAACGGAAAAATACAATTAACCGAGATAGGTAGGGGGGGTGGCACATCTTGACCTTTACCATTTATTTTTTTCAATTTCACTTTGAAGGTTTTTTCTCATCATGATAAAACAAAACAATAAATAAAAGCAACTAAAAAAAATCATAAAGTAATATTTCTTAATAACAGAATATGCGGCATTCAATTTCACAGTTTTAACACCAAAGTTCTTATTATTGGGGTGGGCTTTTTTTTCTGTATTTCGGTATTTTCTAATCACAGAAACTCGTCTGTGAAATTCGGGTTGCTCCCACCAGAAGAGTGCGTCACTCTAGTACATTTTTGCCATGCTATGTGAGTTTGTGTCATCCATCCCACCGGCACAACACAGTCTGCTCCTACTGAACAGTGGAATGGTTCTTAACTCTTCTACTACCGTCGGCGGGTTGACCCGCCAGTTTACCGTATACCGTTGCTAGCCACTGGCGGGTTTGACCGCCAGATACTAGGGAAACCCCGGTGTCCCCCTTTGCGCTATTTATATCAAGTGACATCACATCCTTTACTTCCGTGACATGCGCAGTTCGCTCAGGGAAAGCACAACCTTCCGCCATCTTCATTTGTAGGCTAAATTTAGTAATTTTCAATCGATTTTCGTCGCGTTTTCGACGATGGAAACTGACAACTTTTGGTGTGAACCTCTACAAGATGGCGATAGTGCCGACAAAGCATTTACTGTGGAAAAAGTGGCAGAATCTGAACTTGGGCGAATCAAAAAGAACATCGAAAGTGTTGAAACGATCTTGGGTTTGCAGCAGCAGATAGACACAGGTAAATTTAGTGATGATTCGAACGAGTATTTTTTAAATGAATTTTTAAAGTGTGTGTGTGTGAAAATCAGTGCAGCAGCAAAAATTACTTGGTGCGCAACAGTAAACAGTCTAAGTAATACTTGGTAGTAGAAGAGTTAACGTGTGCGCAAGATCTTATGCATGTGTACGCACACAGGACGTCAGTTTTAAGTCTCACCATCTGATCAGCAATTACAACACACAGCATTTCTTCATTAGTTTTATTGCTACATTTGGGTAGGTGTCTTTGAGAGAGTCATTCTCTTCCTCCGAGTGCATACATGGCAATGTGAACAATTCCAAGAGTTTTTGTTGTTTTTACTAGTCCCTTTCAATGAATATGCAAAGTCCTGTTTATGGTTTAGGCATACGGATCAACACACAACATATTAATGGCATAATAACTTCTTGCCGACACAAAAGGGTGATAACTTTAAGCCTGAACTGCCTATGCCACCTAGTGACGAGTCAGGTGCAGATAATGTTCTGTGGCTATAAACTACTACTTCATGACAGGCAAGGATGAAAATCTTATGTAGATGGCGCACGCATCTCTGTGCACAAGACGAGGACAAAGAATGTTCAGTATAAAGCCTCATATTATTGATGCCTTTAAAATTAATATCCTCCAAGGTGTAAGGTGGTTCAATATTTGTTGTATTCATCATCCTTTACATTCTCATTACTTGGCAAAAAGTATTGCAACACAAATAAAACCCTTCCTCAGACTTTCGAAAAGTTACAGTCAATAAGAATTGTATCATAATAAATCAATCATCAAGTACAAACCTTTTCTTTTTCCTAAAGAACTGGCTTGATTTAAATTATGCATGCTTCGTGAAGCGTGCATTATGAGAAATGAGTTAATTCATTCTACCCCATTTATGAGTATACTCATAAACTCACGCCAACCTTATCTGCCCGTCTACGAGTCAACTCGTAATACAAACCCATCTTCAAACTGAAGCATCTAGCTTGGTTCTCATCCTCTAATTGTTCACTTTGGTAGCTTTAGCCTATTTACAGACACTTCCTTTCCGATCATGCTTAGATTTTATTGATTTTGAAGCAAATTTCTCATAATTTTACTGATTTGTTTTAATGATGGGTTGATACCTATTATGCCTGACTGATGAAACGACAAGTAAAATTGTGTTTCAATTGATTTAAGACTATATTATAATGACAAAAACAGTGATTGCATTGAGATTTTAGCGAATGTAGGTGAAGTAGAAATCTCTACTTTCAATCATTACATAATGATAAAGAACAAACATTTTCTATATATTACTGGGTTTTCTGTGTGCAAAAGATTTATTTTTAGAGCTACAAGCAAACTGTGTAACATTTCAAATTCTATGAAACATTTGACAACAACACTTTCAAATTTTAAAGCAATATGGTGAATTGTTTCTAAGCTATAGCAATGTTTCTAAACATTTTCATAGTTATGCTCAGAGCTCTCTGCACAGCTGGGCCAAGAAGATAAATGCGGCTGCACGGGTGGGGTAGAATGTGTTAAGCTTTCACATATTTCTCCCCCTCCCCAAAGCACGATTCCCTTTTCATCCACAGACCCCACCCCCCCTTTCCCCAATCACCCTTCTCCCATTCCCATGGGTGCTACTGCCCCAAATGGAAACAAAATGAAAGGCAGGGATCAAGAGGGCACACAGGCCCTGGCAAAGTACAAGGCCAGTTGCCCCCCACCCCCCTCCGCTCCGCCCCCGAAGCTGAAGCAATAATAGAAATATGAATGCATTTTACATAGTTCTCCTGCAATTCCAAGATGAAGTTTATAGTTTTATATCAAAGCACAATTCATATAAAAAGGTTCACTTCATGTGCCCTTGCGATTTGGGGGGGAGGGGATAATTATTTTTTTTTTTAAAGAAAGTTCAGTTTCACTTTCAAGTAATTTTTTTTTTAACCCTCTTGTGCCTGACGCTCTGTGCTCTCTATCACCTCTGAAATCCTAACCCAAGGGACGTCACTCCGTACAAAAGGGGGGGTAGCGTCAGAAAAATAATAAAATAAAATATACCCTACCAGATTTTGTGGGTTTTTTTGTTTTGAATGTGTTGCCGAGATGTCTGTCTGATTTGCAAAATGAATTTCAAGATGTTATGGGGATGCATGGCTCCACAAAAAATGCCAAAGTGTATTCGCAAACTGCATTCACTAGTCATTCACTGCCTACTTTTGCAGACTGTTGAAGCCTAAGACGACTGAAATGGAAATGTAGATCAAAATCATTCACTTACCCTTTCACTTCACGATCTTATAATTCCTATCTTTCACAAAAAAAGGAATTTTCATCGCTGTCATCACTCAGTGGATGCAATAACGACTCATCATCCATGATGTAAAAGTCGGGAAAATGCCGATGTCAGTAACACGACTTCAAAAATTTGCATCGATCGAACAAAAACAAGCTCGCTGCCGAAATAGGTCAGAATTCACTCCTTACTCATCACTTCGCGATCTCATAAGTCCCATCTTTCACAAAAATAGGACTATTCATCGCTTTCCTCAGTCAATGGACGCCATAACTGTTCATCATCCATATTCGAAAAATCGCGAAAATGCCGAAGTCGGTCACTAATTTTCAAAAATTCATATCTTCCAAACCAATCGGCCTAGAAGCCATTGCAAGCAACAGGACGGAAGTGTAATCTATAGCGAAAGCGAGGCTGAAGCGCTTACATGACTGCCATGTGATAGAAACAAAATGGAAGCGCCGAAACCGGCCACGTGGAATCCGTACGTTCCAAACGTTTCCGATCCGATTTTTTTCCCAACGTTCCCGACCGTTCACCGCACAAGAGAGTTAAATATGAAATCCTCGTGAACAGGGAAAAAGTTGCACCCATGTATTCCTAACTTACAATAAACACTACTAACATAAATCTGCATTCAATTCTTCCAACACCCCATACACCATCTACATACCCACCCACCACCCCAACCTCCCACACGTCATCTCTCACCCTACACCGACCAATCAGCACACCTCAGTCCTCTCCCCTTCCTTCTCCCTTTTCACCCCCACCACCAGGGGGCTCTGTTCTTCGTCCTCCTCCTCCTCCTCCCCTGCCAACCCTTTCTCCCCCGTCAGTGGACTAGTCCTGTCATTGCGCACGCTCATCAGAGGCACTCGGTCGTCACCCCCCACCCCGACACCCCCGTCTTCAGGAGATAGGTCCATCCCTGTCCTTTGCGGGGGTGAAAATTTCGCGTCTCCGTCGCGCACATAGCTGGTTTGATTCGTCGCAGGGGGCTTAGCGTTGTTCGTATGTCCGTTCACTTCTTCCTCCTCCTTCTCCTCCTCCGCGTCTTTTTCCACTTCCGCTGACGTCACCACCACCACGTGATCTTTAGACGCAGGAGGAGGAGTGTGAATCTTTGATTGGCTCTCTTCCCCGGCTGAGTGAAAACTTCCGGAAACCGCGCTGCCTTTAGAACCCCACTTCTTGAAAGAACCACAACCACCCCCATCACCATCACCTATTTTCCCTTCTTCTCCTCCCCCACTCTCTTCCCCCTTGATCCCAAACGGCGGCGGCGGGGAGGCGGAGTTATGCCTCCCGACTTTATCCTTGAGGGAGTGTTCCGACGTCAGCACTCGTTTATGCACCATCTCCAGCAGGCTGTGGCTGCTCGACTCGCCCCCAACTCCTCCGCCTAGGTCGCTCATGGTGGCCACGCTGGTGTTGCGAGACAGGGCGTCGGCCAGCGTGCGGTGCCACTCCGTGTGGAAGGCCTCTTCCTGGAAGCGGTCCGTCCCGGGCGGGCGGGCGGCCATCATGGTGGAGGTGCGCAGCGCGGCCAGGTAGTGCACGCGGCGGATGCGCAGGAACTGCACGGGGGAGATGATCTTCGCCGAGAAGTCCGGGGTGTACGGTGGCAGCTGACGAAGGTCGCGCGTATCCTTCAGCAACCCCATGTTCATGTCCCGGAGACCTGGAACATTTTTTTTTATATCGAATACAGTTGTTGAGTTTATAGATTTATATACAGTAGAACCTCCCTTATAAGACCTTCAAAAATCATCCCAAATGAGGTCTTATAAGGGAAGGGTCTTATAAGGGAGGTAATTTTAATACTTACAAAGAGTAGGTCTTATGTGGGAGGGAGTCTTATAATGGGAGGTCTTATAATGGAGGTTCCACTGCACCAATCTCCAAGAGAGCCAAAGAAGGCTGCCAAACGTGGGATGTGTCGGCTGTACGCAGCGGGGAGACCAGTGAAAACTGAAACTGGACACATACCTACTTTACGCATTATGGCCTTTTGGCCTGGGAACGAAGAAGAGAAGTACATTATTGCATTGCAATATCTTTACTGTAATGTATTGTACTGATCTTTAACTCATTCAAGTCGTTCCGGCCATATATGTTCGGAATTAATAGAAAGCTGTCAATTTGATGCATTTGCTTCAAGGGAAGTAAATCTGTGTGCACACCATACCTTGGTCACTTCTAAACTCGCTTCGCTCCCTTAGACCACAATTTTGCCCCTGACTTTGCTTTTGCAGTGGTTTGTTGTGGGGAAACCAATGGCTTAGAGAGTTTTTCTATATAAAGTCTAAAGTCTGATCTACCACTTCCCTATGTCTAAACCTGAAGTAAAAACCCGTAATCTTCTTTAATTTCTCCTTTTGTTTTATGTATGTTTTGTTTGTGTGCATGGCTGGAGTGATTTGTGAGGTTTTTTAATAATTCAAAATCGTTGCGATGCGAATGAGTTAAGTGTCACAAAGCACAATTCCCTGCGACACTGAGCTATTGCAGCACCACTCGTGTTAATCACAGGATTGATGATTCAGCTTCAGGTACGGCAATCTTGAGTGCATCTTAACCCGTTAACACGGGTAGCCACTGTATTGGCAATTCAGCCAAACTGGCATTCTACTACCTGTGTTAACTGCTTAAGCCGTACTCATGATTATCGTACCAGAACTCACTCACGATTCAGTCAAATCAGAGATCACTGTGTGACTTTTAGTTACGTCAATATTAGTTATTTATTTATGTCTTTTCTTTTTCTTTTTTTTTACATATTCATTTACATTCATATTGAAAAAGTTGAATTTCAGCATCAAAGTACTCACAGTCCAAACTCTCCGCTCCAAAGCAGTTGAACGGTCCGCACTCAAACACCAGGTTCTCCTTGCCGATCACCACTTCCATGTGACCTGCCACAGACAATCCATCAATCAATCCATCCATCAATCTGCCAATCCATCCATCAATCCGCCAATCCATCAATCAATCACTGCACTCAAACACCAGGTTCTCCTTGCCGATCACCACTTCCACGTGACCTGCCACAGACAATCCATCAATCAATCCATTCATCAGTAAATCCATCAATCCACCGATCAGTCATTCAATCCATACATCAATCCCTCCATTCATCAATCCTTCCATCCAACAATCAATCCATCCATCAATCAATCAATCTATCCATCCATCCATCCACCCAACCATTGAATCAAGCCATCAACCAATGGATCTGTCAACCCATCCCATCAAAAAAACAAATAAATCCAACCAAGTGAATGCGTGAGAAAAATTATCTCATCAACTCATTGGAGTGGCAGTCAGGTAGTCCACCAGGAATCGCGTGTTTCAGGACATTTCTGAAAAATCACTACCAAATATTGAATCAAGAAAGAAACAAACTATACCTTGCAAAAAGAAAGGCGCAGGTCTACTAAATAAAATGACACACAGTTGGTGTGCTTACTCATCTCTTTTGTGTAAAAGATACTCTCAGTAAAGTACCCATCACGGAGTTCCCGATTTTTTTCGCCGCCATTTTGTTTATGTAGGAACACAGCTGTATGACTCAACGAAGCTCGCTAAAATAAGGCCCAAATGGCTGTGAGATATGGTCTAAGGGAAGCAATCGAAGCATAAATGAGTGTACTTTGACATTCAACAGTAAGCTCCCTTGAATAACGTTATATGTGTGTGTGCAAAAAAAAGAAAAGGAAATTCAGACGGCAGCTGTCCACTGTCATGACCTGAACAGAGACTTACAGTGACGGCAGACATGTCGTCATGACTCCAATGACTTAATGATCCATCCTACTTCCCAGCCATGCCCTTAAAAAAACCGTCTAAGGCACATTGGTCTCTTTTATTCTTTTTCTTTCTTTCAACGTTGTCAATAATGAAGATGATTTTTAAAACACTTTCTCTCAACTGAAGTTTTACAGACTTTTCTCACCAAGATAACCTTAACAAAGAACTAGAGCGTGAAAGCGCTAGATCAAGCAGCAGCATGGCGGCATTATCGGCTCCACTGAAACTGACCTTTGACCAATGACCTTCATCTTCGAACTTGGCCTCGATGTCCTAAGTGCCTATCCGCATGCAAAACTTTCAGCCTCCTACGTGTGCCTCCGTTCAAACGCTATTGAGGTAACATAGATAGACAGCCAGCCACATAGTCAGGAACAAACAGACAAATTCCCCTGAACACATTAAGAGGCTCTCGCTTCGCGGCAGTTTAATTAACAAGGACATTACTAAGAACAGCAGCAAGTCCTTTGACCACACACTTACTAGAGCCAACTCTCTGGTTTCCCAAGGTTATCAATGCTGCACACAAGAATGCTAAACAACAGAGGGTAAACTAACAGCGCGATGACCAAAGCACAGGTTTCAAGCCCTTCTTCTTCTCTTCCTTCCTCAGAGCTTCAGATTCTTGGCGTGCCTGCACCCAAGGCGAATATTTTTTATCAGAAGCCAGGGCTCCCAGGGACCCCCATTTGGGGGTCTATGAAGTACTAAAATTCTAAAGGACCCTCTAAAATAATGTGCAGGGGGTCCCAGGGATGCACTAGAAAAATTCTTTTTAGCATTCGTAATGCCACTGGGACCCTCTATCCCGCCTCTAGGACCCTCTATGCTGTAACTGAAGGAGTCCCTGGGACCCCTTGTTTAGTGGGACGATTGGGAGCCCTGGAAGCGCATGTCAACATGTTAGAATGTGCCCGATCATCGGGCGCATCTCGTTCCGCGGCCACAACATCGCTAAAAGCTTAATTGTGGCGCACGATCAGTAACCGCTCTGAACCAAACTGAAAGTACCGGCAATTTCCCGAAAGTCATCTGTTGCCGCTGTTCCAATGACCGACGACGATTACCTAGCTTCCACTGGCAGGACTAGGCTAATGGTGATGCTGAGACTGAGAAAGAATAGTCTTGCGGGGGACAGACAAGGTTGCCTTGGGGATTTTTTTAACCAGCTTCAAGTGTGTGTGTGTGTGTATGTGTGTGTGTGTGTGTGTGTGTGTGTGTGTGTGCTGTGTGTGTGTGTGTGTGTGTGTGTGTGTACTGACAATGATAGTGATTCAGGGGGGCCCACGTGACATAAAGCAGATAAGCTGGCCTCCAATGCTTTGTTCTCTCTGCATCCTATTAGCCATCCTCTTTTTCATCTCACCACCACCACCCCCTCTCTCTCTCTTTTTCTCTCTTCTTGGAGTATGCTTAACTTGTTTTGCAAGAAAATGTTGCACAAATGATGGTGTTGTTGTACTAACCCCCATGACACGAAAGCTGTATCTGGCTAATGTCATTAAATCATCAAAGTGTCAAGTGTCTCTTCTTGGAGGAAAAAATGCTTGCAACGCAAAATGTATTCATTTTCATAGAGATGCATGGTGAGGATACGTGAACCAGTCTGTTAGAAATGTTTGTACGAATGGTGAGTGAAAAGCGCATTGAGTTGATTTGCAAGATTATGCGCTATGTAAGCATTATTAATTACTATTATTATTATTCAAATTTGTAAAAAAGATATGATGATGATGATGACCTGCGCAGTGGTTCAAAAACATATTACACGGACAGACAGACACACAAAAAGGTCAAACTCAAAGGTCAAGGTTGTCAAGGTCACCAAAACTTAAGCCTGCGTGACCCACCCTCTAGCAGCAGAATGAAGTAGTCGCAGTCCTTGCCGCATTTGTACACATAGTTCCTCTCCTCGTCCTCTGAGCTGGGGCTGAGGGTGATGAAGATGTTTTTCCTGATCAGCTGCCTCAGCACACTGCGACTGATGAACTGCTCTTTGAAAGGTTCCACCGCTGTAAAAATAATAAAAAAATAAAAAGTGAAAAATACAAGAATTCTTCATAAAAAGGACAAGAAAAAGTGAGCATCTTTTGAAACTACGACTAACGATGAAGATGTTCTTTCCGATCAGTTGCTTCAGAACGCTCCCAGTGTCCCACTAACGTATTGCTTCTTCAAAGGTTTAAAATGTCTACCATATTTTCTGGACTATAAGGTGTTATTATATTTTCTTGCTATTTTTTTTACTCATATTATAAAGCGCAGAGGTCTTAGTCTGAGAAAAAAAAGTATCGCCTTATAGTCTGAAAAACATGGTACAGACAAACCTCTATTTTAAGACTTCAAAAATGTCCGGAAAAATCAGTCGTAAATTGGAGGGGTCGTATGACGGAGGTTTTCACTGGCAGCCGTAGAAAGAAAAAGTTCAGCACAGTTCATACTCTCTTCTTCATGCACACAGACAATGACATATTAAAACTGGATTTGGGTCTTTCCAACTCCATAGGATTGTGCAATCGATGTATTACAGTTTCACTTCGCCGACTTCTGTTAATCAGCTCCACTCTCGTCCAAAGTCAGTGGTTTTCTTTTTCAAAGTCAGTGGTTTTTGTGCTTTTCCTACGCTTTCCGCCATCTTTTCTACAACAAGGGAAGCGACTCCGCTTTCAGGCCCTTGACCGTGGTTGTTTGCCTTTGCTCGAAGTCTATGCAGACGACAACAACGGTCGTAAAAACCAACAAAATGGCGGTCGTAAGTCGCGTTTTAGAGGAAGTCGTTTAAGACAGGTCGTTTACATAGTAAAATGCATCCGAGCCAACAAATCCGGTCTCAAATGAGAGGTGGTCGCTTAACAGATGGTCGTAAAATAGGGGTTTGTATGTACATAACAACACCAGTGTTAATTCTTAGATATACCGATGTTGCGTCTATGACGCTCAGATCTGCCATCGGATGTATTGGATTGCAGACCAGCGCATCACAAAATGTAGCAAAGCTTCACCTGACGCAGTTTTTAAAAAGGAAATGTTAAAAAATTATAGACAACAAAAAACTATATGCAGGTGACCCTCTAAACATCTAGAGGTATATTTTGTGAGCTGATTTTGACCCCCAATTTCGAAGACAAAAGTAACACTCAACATACAACATTAATCTGTTACATAAACACTGCAAGTACGGTTCTACAAGCGAGCAATGGATAGATAGAAAATAGCACATTATTTACTACACAATAAGGAACAATAGGACAAGGGATATTTAAAGTGCTTCAGTGATGTCCTGAGGCCCCAATCATAGGCCATTGACCTATTAAAATTGAAAATGTCCTATTGTGTTCTCCCCTGTCAGGACAAATGTATGATTCAATTTTTAACACTGGCACGCTTTGTCCTATTGATTTCTTCAAGAGCCAGGACATTGTCCTATTGATTTCTTCAAGAGCCAGGACATTGTCCTATTGATTTCTGCAAGAGCCAGGACATTGTCCTATTGATTTCTTCAAGAGCCAGGACATTGTCCTATTGATTTCTTCAAGAGCCAGGACATTGTCCTATTGATTTCTTCAAGAGCCAGGACATTGTCCTATTGATTTCTTCAAGAGCCAGGACATTGTCCTATTGATTTCTTCAAGAGCCAGGACATTGTCCTATTGATTTATCTCGTCTCAGGACAATTTGTCCAATCACTTTTCATTCGATCCTTGGTGCATCACTGGTGCTTGTGTGTGAGCTAGGGCTGGCAGTAATGAAGATGCTTTTTTTCTAATCAGCTGTTTCAATATGCTCCAAACGAGGTACTGGCCTTAAAGGGCTGCACAGCTGTAAATCAACAAATAAAACATGTAAGAACTATTAACAAAATAAAGAAAAACAAGTACTTGTGTGTGCATGTGTGTGTGTAAGTGAGCGCGCATGTGTTTATACATAAGTGTGTTTGTGCGTGCATGTAAGCATGTGAGCGTCTGTGCCTGTGTACATGTGTGCAAAGCATGTATGTGTGAGTGTGTACATGTGTGTGTGTGTGCGCATGCATGTGTGTATGCATGCGCATGTGTGTGCCTGCATGCATATATGTCTGATACGTGTGTCAAAAGTCAAAGGAGGGTGGAAGTAAGGGTAGGACTTTCGGAGTTCAAACAGAATGAAAGATGGGAGTGTCAGTTTCTCTCTTATATTTCATTAACAATGTCTCTCAATGAGTCAATTACTATTAAGTCAAAACTCCCTGTTTCACATCATGACCAGGCATAAGATCACCAGACGGATAAATGGATGGACACACTAATTATATAATACAACTTGAATTAATGCATGCTACTTTCATCATATCATCTCTCTCTCTCTCTCTCTCTCTCTCTCTCTCTCTCTCTCTCTCTCTCTCTCTCTCTCTCTCTCTGAGTCTCTCAGAGTGTGTGTGTGTGTGTGTGTGTGTGTGTGTGTGTGTGTGTGTGTGTGTGTGTGTGTGTGTGTGTGTGTGTGTGAGTGTTTGTGAGAGAGTGTATGAGAGAGAGAGAGAGAGAGAGAGAGAGAGAGAGAGGAGAGAGAGAGAGAGAGAGAGAGAGAGAGGAGAGAGAGAGAGAGAGAGAGACAGAGAGAGAGAGAGAGAGAGAGAGAGAGAGAGAGAGAGAGAGAGAAAAACTTGAAAACTTGAACTTTATTTTGCAAGGATAAAGATTTTAGGCAACGCCTAGTCTTCTAATCTGTCCTTGGTACATACACGAACATAGAATACAAACATGGCAAGGCATGATATTACACATACAGATTTGAACATAAAGGTAGCACCTTTGTACATATACGAACATAGAATACAAACATGGCAAGGCATAAAATTACACATACATAATTGAAAATAAAGGTAGCAAAGCAGGTATTATGATACAGACAGGTTGAAATACGAATTTATAGAATTACGTACGCACAGGTATAATTGTTAATACTTGTGCGGGCATACATGCGTGTAACCATACACGCACACACCTGCACGTGCGCGCGGCACACGCAAGAATACATGCACATACGCACAGATATATGTCGAAGCACGTATAAAAGAACTATACATTTTAGAACAGGGCAAACTAATGCAGCCTATGGTATGAAACCGGTAGCAATTAGCAATAAAGTGCGGACAATTTAAACATTGATTTTCCCAACACATTGTTGGAGAATAGTAAACAAACAGAGTGATGTGAATACATGACATCGTAATTAGCAATATAGCGTATCGGGATATATGAAGAAAAAAAAAAGAAAAAAAAAATCATGGAGGGTCGAATGTAAGTTTCTCTCGGAGACTCGTTTTGAAGGTTGAGATAGAGGAGCATAATCTAATGTCGGACTGAAGGGAATTCCATATGAAGGAACCCGAGAAAGTAAAACTTGACTTGAATTTATCTATTCTTGTGTGTGGTAGAATATAGTTACTTGAACCATAGCGATGTGAGGCTTGTGCAAGTAGATTTTTCAGGTATTGTGGAGCTAAGTCATAGTGTACTTTGTACATGAGAATGGCTTTATTATAGCTAAGCTGTGATTGCAGTGGAAGTATGTTTAAGAGAGAGAGAGAGAGAGAGAGAGAGAGAGAGAGAGAGAGAGAGAGAGAGAGAGAGAGAGAGAGAGAGAGAGAGAGAGAGAGAGAGAGAGAGGAGAGAGAGAGAGAGAGAGAGAGAGAGAGAGAGAGAGAGAGAGAGAGAGAGAGAGAGAGAGAGAGAGAGAGAGACTTAAAATAACTTCAGCCTAAATTCTTATCCTTGTAAAATAAAGTATTTGAAGTTTGAAGTTATTTGAAGTCAGTCTCTCTCTCTCTCTCTCTCTCTCTCTCTCTCTCTCTCTCTCTCTCTCTCTCTCTCAATATCGGCAAAATCTTCAACCTGATGAAGGTGGTCGATTGACGAGAAAAAGAAGAAGAAATAAAGTTTAAGTTTTCAAGTTTTCTCTTTCTTTCTGACTGAGGCTACGAGTCTGAGTCACACACAATCTCTCTCTATATATATCTGTCTCTCTCTCTCTCTCTCTCTCTCTCTCTCTCTTTCTCTCTGTGCAAAATACAAGTTCAGTTCCATCTCAGTGCCCTGATATTTTGCCAAACTTGGAGGGGGGGGGGGGGGGGGGGGGGGGCAACCACAAGTCAGGCACACACTGAATGACCAAAACAGATGCCCTCACTTTCAGTTACATTAACTTACAACATTCAAACACACACACACACACACACGCACAAGCACACACACACACACACACACACACCTGCGTACATGGACACACATACACACACACACACAAAGTGGCACACCATTCCTTTCACAATGACATCCCAAACTCCCATTCTTTGCTCTGGCTCTTATCAAATGACTGGCATTTCATAATTTGCCAAGAGGAGAAAGTAAGTAAGATCCCTGAACAGCTGTGCCATAATTCATTAATGCGCTCTTTAGGTGGAGTTTTCATCCTTACACCTTGACACCAACTCTCTTTTTTGAGTTTTCTCTCTGTCTGCCTCTCTCTTTCTTTCTCTTGTTCGCTCTCACTCGGCAAAAATAAAGAGAAGTCTTCTTCATCGTCGATCGCTCAGACAGTCTCCTGTCAATTATGAGCACAGATGCATCATGCTGCTGTTATAATAATAATAATAATAATAACATTTATAGAGCGCCCTTTCTCTCATGAGCTCACGGCGCTTTACAATTATTTAAATACATACATAGATCATAAGCTACTACAATATTAACAACCCAAAACATGCACATAACCACAACACGCACGCACACACACACGCACACGCCTACACACACACACACGCGCACGCGCGCGCGCGCACGCGCGCACACACCAACCCACACACAATGTGGGGAACATAGTTAGTATTAAGGCAGGAAACAGGACAAGGAAGAAATCAGAGGTATTGCCGGAAGATGTGAGTTTTAAGAGCGGTTGTGAAAGATTAAATTAACCTAAGACTAAGAGCAAGAAATAATTAGGCCCAGCATGACCAACTTTGGCTCAAGAAAATCTTTGTAAGAGTTTCTAGAACAAAAGCAGGAGAATGGACCGGCAAGGCAGAAAGATAGCAGATGACAGGAAGCAAAGGGAAAAGGCAGAGTCAAAGAGAGTGACAGATTAGAGGAAGTCACATGCACATAACTTCCAGAAGGTGGGGGAACTATTTGTACAAAAGACCCCCGGTATCCATATGATTTAATTCTTTTTTTTTTAAATGTCTTGGTTTATTAGTCTTAAGCATACAGACACACCATACTCTCACATTATACAAAATTGCAATTCAGACTGTTAGCATTACTTTAAAAACAACAACAATGCCTCCATATACGTAAGTAATATAATAACTAAAGCCGGTAGAGTGATCTTCAATTCGTCGTCCAGAAGCGCTGGTTTGAAACAAAACAAATGACCTCTGTGCATATACACAGGAAAAGGAATCGCCAACATTGGATAGTGAAGAGTTTTCCCTAAGTGGTAACAAGTTCAGCCTTACCCCTCTTTGTTTAACTTCTTCTTCTTCTTCTACAAGAACTAGAGTATACAGTGGAGAACTGATAATTCAAAAACGGACTTGAACTCAAAAACACTGGATAACTCAAAATATTTTGGGGGGGCCCGGTATAATAATCTCTATGTTGAAAAGTCTTCTTAACTCAAAATATTGACTGTCTCAAAATAAAATTTCAGTCCCTTCAATTTTGACTTAAGCGATTTTAAATAAAGAAAGTTTGTGTGTGTGTGTGTGTGTGTGTGTGTGTGTGTGTGTGTGTGTGTGTGTGTGTGTGTGTGTGTCTGTATGTGTGTGTGTGTGTGTGTGTGTGTGTCTGTGTGCATGTGTGTGTGTGTGTGTGTGTGTGTGTGTGTGTGTGTGTGTGTGTGTGTGTATGCCTGTCTGTGTGTGTGTGTGTGTGTGTGTGTGTGTGTGTGTGTGTGTGTGTGTGTGTGTGTGTCTGTGTGTGCGTGCATGCGTGCGTGCGTGCCATCCATGCGTGCGAACGTGCATGTGTATGCACACGCTCGTAATTTGTAAATCAATGTGTGCAGATATGTGTGTGATAGAGCGTGAACTAAATGGCATGGGGAAATGCTAACGCCTCAAGCAGAATATCCAACAGCGGGGAATGGGGCAAAAAGAAGATCCATAATAAACAAGTCTGAAATAAAATGCACCTGTGGACAGGAACTGGTAAGCAGCGAAGGCCACCTGTTGCGAAATCCTGGGTCCATGCTCGTGTTTCTGATCAAACACGTCATACTCCAACTGGCGCTGACGCTCACGAGGCTTCTTACGTCGGTTGTCCGCTGAAACCAAGCGTTAAAACAGCTGACAATGAGGGCAATATTAACTCATTCGCATCGCAATGATATTAAAATTATTTAAAAAAACTCACAAATCACTCCAGCCATACACACAAACACAACAGACATAAACAATTTAAACAGAAATGAAAGAAGATTACAGGTTTTTACTTCAGGTTTAGGTAAGTGTTTCTTGAAAAAAGGCAGGAAAATGGACCGGTAAGGCAGAAAGATAGTAGATGGCAGTAAGCAACTTAGGGAAAAGGCAGAGTCAAAGAGAGTGACAGATTAGAGGAAGTTACAAGCACAGAACTTCCAGAAGGTGGGGGAACTATTTATACAAAAGATCCCCCGGTATCCCCACGGGGGAACCCAAGCAAGCATTCTCAACTATTATGAAATAGGTATTAAAGCAAAAGTAGACACACTTCAATCACTATCTTGATTATTCAAAATCAGGACTTTCCTGGTATTGCAGTACCTCCAGGATCATCCCACAATCTTTATAGTTATTAATGTCCCACATGCACCTGTTCCAGGTTGGAGGACGTTAAACGGACTTTCATTCAAGTAAACACACTTTAACCAAATTTTCAAATCTAAATGTCTGTTCTAAACTTGAAAAAAATCAAGAAAATCTCTCACTTGAAAAACCCCCCACAGGGTCACATTGATTTTGAAATTCAACCATTGATTCATTCCTATCATCATCACACATTATTATTTGTCTTAATTAAGTTAATCACCAATTTTCCCCCCATATCATAATAATTTATTCCAGTATGTAATAAGGGAAAGAGTGCCAAATGTGAGTAAAGTTACAATACAAGTACAAGTTTGTCTTTAGACACCCCCCCCCCTCCCCCCCCCCCCCCCCCCCACACACACACATATGACCCTCAATCTCACAGTCTGCTTCTTTCAGTAAATTATGAAAATAATCCTAGACTGTTCCTAACCCTATCCCTTTCCCAAGAATGAATATATTTTCAATGCAAAAATTTGAGGAGGGAGGGGGAGGAAGAGGGGGGGGAGGGGGAGGAGGGGAGGGGGGAGTTGAATGAAGTACAAGATAGCCAAGGACTCACTGAGGATGTCAGTTTCGTCAATGATCTCTGACTGGATGATCTCCTCGATGACGTCTTCCAGGGTCACGACCCCAATGTTCTCGAAGTACGGGTCATGGTCACCCTCGTTCTGCAGGCGCTGCACTATGGCCATGTGCGACTTGCCTGCCAGGAAAGACAGTGAAATTATAGCCTTAGTAGTACACACATGTGCGCGCACACACACACACACACAATGACACACACATGTAATGCACACACACACTGACACACACAGTGACACACACAAAATACAAATCACACACACACATACACAAAATACAAATCACACACACATACATATACACACACACACACACACACACATACACACACACACACACACACACACACACACACACACACACACACACACAGTGACACACACACACACACAGTGACACACACATGTATGCATTGTATGTATACATGAATGTACACATATGTACACAAAATACAAATCTCACACACACCAACACATACATATACACACACACACACACACACACACACACACACACACACACACACACACACACACACACACACATATCACACACACTGTATGCACACACATATCACACACTGTATGCACACACAAACACACACACACCAAGATATATCAAATATCAATTGATGACTCATTGAGTCATTCATAGTCATAGTCATACATGACATATTTCATCAAATGAATGATACATTAATTTCCTTGAGTGTGCCACCTACTACTGGGGTCATATATCTGACAATGACCAGGCATCAGAATAGTCTGAAGTCCAATCCTCTGAAAACCACGGTACAGAGGCCATGAAGGCCCCAGACAACACTCAAATCCAGGGACAACACTCAAATCACCACCAAAAAGGCTTAATATAGAGCTTTGAAAAATCATTTTAAAATGCTATTTAACACAAAGGATAACACTGAATAAAAAGGCAAAACCTCTGACAAGAGAAGAAAATCCTCTGTCAGAAATTCTTAATCCTCTGACAATTATGATGCCTGAATCAGTGAATGACTTCCACATTGCAGAGGAGGCAACAGTCCTGCTACTCAGTATCATGTGTTATTTTTATTGTGTATGTGCCAGTCAGTTGTGTCTGCCTAGATCATAAAGAAAATTTCTATGCACAGTGAAACCTCCATTATAAGACCTCCCATTATAAGACTCCCTCCCAGTCCCACATAAGACCTACTTCTCTGAGACATTGCCCTTCTTTGTAAGCATTAAAATTACCTCCCTTACAAGACCCCTCCCTTGTAAGACCTCATTTTGGATGATTTTTTATTTTTCTTAAATAATACATATATCTGTATCGTCAAAAATGTGGGACTTTCATGGAGTTGCACTGCCTCCAGGCATTGCTTCCAGGATCGTTCTCACCATCTTATAGATCTACTAATGTCCTATACGTGTCTGTTTCAGACTGGAGGACGTTAAACGGATTTTCATGATTTTTTAAGGTCTTATATAATAGTAAATAAGGGAGGTTCCACTGTATTAACTTTAAGTTTCACAAACATTAAGACTGTATTGATAGAAAAGTGTGAAGAGGAGGAGATAATGTGTCATGTTTTGTATCGATAGTAAAGTGTGAAGAGGAGGAGGAGATAATGTGTCATGTTTTGTATTCATACATGTATGTACTGATGCTATACTATACTATAGTATCTGTACTATAGTATACTATACTACTTTACTATCAGTGATAGTAAAGTGTGAAGAGGAGGAGGAGATAATGTGTCATGTTTTGTATCGATAGTAAAGTGTGAAGAGGAGGAGGAGATAATGTGTCATGTTTTTTGTATCGATAGTAAAGTGTGAAGAGGAGGAGGAGATAATGTGTCATGTTTTGCATTGATACATGTACTGATAGTAAAGTGTGAAGAGGAGGAGGAGATAATGTGTCATGTTTTGTATTGATACATGTACTGATACGTAAAGTGTGAAGAGGAGGAGGAGATAATGTGTTATGTTTTGCATTGATACATGTATATACTGATAGTAAAGTGTGAAGAGGAGGAAGAAAAACAAATTGAGAATAGTCACTGTTGCTTTTTTCCCCCTTGTACTGTTGTAGTATTAGTAGTAACAAAACAAATGTGTTGAGAATGGTAAAAAAAAAGAAGAAAAAAAAGTATTAACTTTAATATTTATTCAGACCTTGAAAAACCCAGACATAGGAAAGTGAAAATTCCTAAAAAGTTACTAAAAACAAATCCTGATCCTGATCCAAGAAACTAAATTAAGCGGCTGCAGCCTGCTTGAAAGTGGACTTTGCCTGAATGGGATGAAAATGCTAGATTGGCTTGTGTATAAATTTGTGTGGCAACTGGGACATGATTGTTTCATTCATGCTTCCGTCAGCCACTCCCAGTCTACTCCCCCCCACTCCTCCGTCCCCATTTCTCAATGGAATTACACAAGTTATCTCAAGAACAGCCCTGCTGGCTTTAAAATTTCCTGAAACCAAGAAATTTCCTAAAAAATCTCAACGGTGAATATCAGCCAAAAGAAAGTCTTCATAGTGAGCTTTCCGAGGGGTCTTAAACTAAAGACCCACTGACCCAGCAAGATTAAGTCCCTTATTTTTTTCTGGCCAGGTGTGACCCACATACAAATTCTCCCATACACAAACGAGGCTGCTCTTTAAAGTGATGTCTCGTTTTGATGTATGGGGGAATTTGCATGGGAGTCACACCTGGCCAAAGAAGATATATCAGAAAGAGAGGGAAACACGTGAATACCGTGATTTTGACACGTGATGTGGTGGGTCTTTAACTGTTTAAGGCCAAACAAAAAAAGTTGTGGTTAAGTTAACAAGGCCCCAAAAAATAGGGTAGGTACTACTTAGGCCTAACTATTTTTTATTTTATTTTTTAGGTCAAAATTCACAAAACGCACAATTCAAGACCTCTCTCACTCTCTGTCACTCACTCTTACTCTCCCTTTGGCTTTGCACTCTTACTCTCTTTTCCTTTCCTACATCCGGATGAATGTCCTCGAAAACATCCACGAGAGTGTAAAATGCTTTGAAAGTTAAGACAAACAACAACAAAAGTTGTGGTTAAGGTAACATGGCCCAAAGAAAATAGGGTAGGTACTACTACTAGGAGTAGGAAGGCCCTACCTTTAAAAAAAAAAAAAAAGTTAAGGTCAAAATTGTAGGCTCTTCACTCCCACTCCCAGCTCTGAGATCGCCGAGTGGTGTTGAAAAGTCTAGTTCGAAAGGTTCAGCTAAGATAGCTGAACCACCTCGGCAAGTGATAATGTTTTCCTTTCGTACATCCGGATGAATGTCCCAGAAAACATCCATGAGCTTGTAAGATGCTTTGAAAGTGCTAATCACCCTCGTATTTTCAGAAATATGAGCGCATGGCTCCATTGAAATGGCAAATGACACCATTTTGCAACGTCACGTGGATGTTCAGCGCGTTAGAGTTATGTCCCCTGATGGACTTGCGTCTCTCTCTCTCTCTCTCTCTCTTTCTTTTTTTTTTTTGACGAGGCCAAATAAACATCATAGGGTCGGACGAAAAAAATAGGGTAGGTCGGGATACCATAACCACAACATTTTTTTTTTGCCTTTAGAATATTTAACTAACAGGGAGGTGGACACTCAGTAGTCTGGATATGAAGGGGAGGGGGGTGTTGAAATTGGTTGAATGTTTTTGGTCACATCTTACTTAGTACACTTAGAATAAAAGAAGTTAGTACTAAAGCAGCAGAGGTTACTGCCACTAATATTACGCAATTAACTCTGGAAAGCTGGACTTTTCTTTTCAGTAGTTGCAGCCTCGCCCAGGGTACATCCCCACCGCAAACTTACCTTGTAAGAAATCTTGCAGCATGGCATCCAGCCTGAGGTCGTTGTCGACATAGAGCGGCTGGTGGTCGTAGAAGCGGCAGACGGTTTTTATCGGCGTGTTGTTGTCGGGGTCAATCAGTGCCAACTCCTTGGTGTTGAGCAGGTGCACGATGTTCGGCTTGTCTCCTTCATACACCGGAACGCGCGTGTAGCCAGACTTGAGGATCTCCGACATCATTTCGAAATCCAGAATCGTGTTCAGATCTAACATGTACACGTCTTCGATTTTGGTCATCACATCTTCCACGTTCTTGCTGGCCAGTTGTAAGGCGCCGGCGATGATGTTGGCTTCGTCGTTCTGCAACACTTTGTGGTCAGCGGTCATTCGTATCAACTCCTGAAGCTTCTCTTTGTTGTACACTTGACCGATCTCTTCGCCGAGAATCTTGTCCAGAAGCAAGCTGATGGGGAAGGAAAGGGGGAAAGTGACCATCATGAAAAAGCGAGTGATGTAGGCTGTTTTGGCACCGACTGCCAACCCGTGACGGGAGCATACCGCTTGTGGGATGATCTCACCGAACACCACGATAGCCATCGTCGACACGACCACCGCTATCACGCCATTGGACATATCGTCCAACAGGATTGTCGCTGTGTTGTTCACCATCACGTTCCCCAGCAGCAACGTGCACAGAAGAAAATTACCTCTCTTTCTAAGCGGCACGATGGTTTTGGCATGCTTCTTTTCGTTCTTCGAACCGCACTTTTCGATGATCTTCAGTTCCGTTTTATCCAGGGCCATGAGCCCCAGATTTAAGCCGCTAAACAAACCGGACAAGAACAACAGGAAAATGATTATCACAACCTGAACAGGTAGGGGCAACAGAGTACCCGTCACCTCCTCCGCCTCTTTTATAGTAATCTGTTGCCATGGCTCCCCACCCTGGAACTCCCAAGTTGACGACCGTGCCAACTTCACACACAAATAGTATTTTTCTTCTCCTGGGTCGAGTTTATCCAACGTCACTTCGAAAAGCGCACTGGTGCTCTTGTCGTTGACGGATTTCGCTTTGAAGGTCCCGGTCCTCTTACTTGTTTCACAGTCTTGCTTATCTTCAGGAGTAAAGGCTATTTCCGTTTCGTTGGCAAAATGAATGCCGATCAGCTGCAGTGTTAGCAGAACATTCGGCAAAAGCTTCAGAATTCCTTCTTTGGTGCGCTCGACTGACAGTTCCTTAGAAAGAATGGTGTACACTTCAGTGCTATTGGGTTTTCCATCCACTGTCGCTATCAATGACAACCCGTGCACGGTTACCAGAAGAAAAGTAAACACAGACGAGAACCTAGCCATGTCTGACTCCTACTTGTGTATGCTAGCTACCGGAAGAAAGAGTGTGTCACTCCGGTGTCAGGAGAAATAAGTACATCCCGTGAAATAAGTACCCTTCGCATACTCACTAGAACCATTATTATTTTTCATGTGAGAAATAAGTCAACTATTATTTTCAATATTGATATTTAAGTGCTCAATCTACATAGAAAGAACCAAGAAATAGAGCGGGAGGGTGTAAATCTACATCTTTGCCGATAAATCGATGTACAAAGCAGTTTCGTATTTTTCAAAATAGCGGACGATATAAACAACCAAAAATAAAAAATAATAAATATTTGAAAAATATCCCTGACTTCTCAATATTAAATGATGAATCTTCTGTTCTTCCCGCATGCCACAAGACGCTTCTGAATGTATTTAGGGGCGAATCTTTCCCAAACATACCTCTGTGGCGGTGTATTTTTACCTCTGAGATTTTTACCTCTAGCTGCAGCCATCAAGACAGAGAATTTAAATTCCCTGTGTCATTACCATCAAAAACCCACCCTAAAAACTCGAACTATTTTCTTCCAGTTCTTCTTCTTTTTCTTCTCCTCAGTTTGAGCTCCTTCAGAATAAGAATAGTTTGGCTGAGGGCAGCTACTACTACGTAGTTAGGAAATCCGTCTCTTTTTTTTATCTTTTTTTTTTTATCAAGAAACTAAAGCAAAGACTGAATCTTTGACTAAAGACACTTACATACGAACTTACAATCGATAGCCATGGCCTGGGAACACAAAACTAGAAGAAAAACGAGGAGGAGGTAAATTAAAGGTAAATTAAAGAACTCGCTTTCATTCAAAAGGTCACAACTCCTTTATAAAACAAATTGCCTATGACACCAATTCGCCTTACTCTGAGAGAGAGAGCTTGTTCTTGTGTCAAGTTGAATAGGAGATATACGAACAAATCTGAATGTTCTTTTTCTACTTTTTTACCAGAAAGACAGCCTTTTCAAGGATCGGAACACTCACTTTGCTCTGGTTACCTAGAAATTAAACCGTCAAAACGGCGATTCCTCCTTGACGGAGATGCCGGAGAGAGTAGCCATTTTGGATGGGGTGGGTGGAGGTCACTCATTGTGGTTGAAGCGTTTTCTTTTTTTTGTAGTGCAGTAAAAAATACCTTGAAAGGAGCTATTTCCTTTGTTGTGAGCGAAACTCCTTTTGATAAACTCAGTTGGGTGAAATAATTTGACTTCTAGCACCTCCGCCAAGGAGGAATCGCTGATTTGACGGTTTGATTTCTAAGGGGAGGGGGGGGGGGGGGGTCAAAAAGGTGGCAACTTGAACAAAGTGAGTGTCACAATCTCTGTGAAGGGTGTTAGTCCTGGTGATCTCGACGTCACTGTTTCTGTAAAACAAAACCTCAGTCCGTCAGGGTGCCCCTTTAAAGATGACACAACACTTATCTGTCCGTATGATCCAAAAACAAGCACAAATTATCTGTTTGGATCGATGTTTCAAGTGAGACCCCACCAATAAAATGCCATAGAAAAGAGAACAGCAGCAAAAAATTTCAAAGAAAT
>JAGGCT020002372.1:17500-20000 GCA_017654935.2 Phymorhynchus buccinoides | reverse complement strand
TTGCCCTCGTTGACTTGATGTGGGGGTAAATTGCCCTCGTTGACTTGATGTGGGGGTACATTGCCCTCGTTGTCTTGATGTGGGGGTAAATTGCCCTCGTTGACTTGATGTGGGGGTACATTGCCCTCGTTGTCTTGATGTGGGGGTACATTGCCCTCGTTGTGTTGATGTGGGGGTACATTGCCCTCGTTGTGTTGATGTGGGGGTACATTGCCCTCGTTGTCTTGATGTGGGGGTACATTGCCCTCGTTGTGTTGATGTGGGGGTACATTGCCCTCGTTGTCTTGATGTGGGGGTACATTGCCCTCGTTGACTTGATGTGGGGGTACATTGCCCTCGTTGTCTTGATGTGGGGGTACATTGCCCTCGTTGTCTTGATGTGGGGGTACATTGCCCTCGTTGTCTTGATGTGGGGGTACATTGCCCTCGTTGTCTTGATGTGGGGGTACATTGCCCTCGTTGTCTTGATGTGGGGGTACATTGCCCTCGTTGACTTGATGTGGGGGTAAATTGCCCTCGTTGACTTGATGTGGGGGTACATTGCCCTCGTTGTCTTGATGTGGGGGTACATTGCCCTCGTTGTCTTGATGTGGGGGTACATTGCCCTCGTTGTCTTGATGTGGGGGTACATTGCCCTCGTTGTGTTGATGTGGGGGTACATTGCCCTCGTTGTCTTGATGTGGGGGTACATTGCCCTCGTTGTCTTGATGTGGGGGTACATTGCCCTCGTTGTCTTGATGTGGGGGTACATTGCCCTCGTTGTCTTGATGTGGGGGTACATTGCCCTCGTTGACTTGATGTGGGGGTACATTGCCCTCGTTGACTTGATGTGGGGGTACATTGCCCTCGTTGTCTTGATGTGGGGGTACATTGCCCTCGTTGTCTTGATGTGGGGGTACATTGCCCTCGTTGTCTTGATGTGGGGGTACATTGCCCTCGTTGTCTTGATGTGGGGGTACATTGCCCTCGTTGTCTTGTTGTGGGGGTACATTGCCCTCGTTGTCTTGATGTGGGGGTACATTGCCCTCGTTGTCTTGTTGTGGGGGTACATTGCCCTCGTTGTCTTGGTGTGGGGGTACATTGCCCTCGTTGTCTTGTTCTGGGGGTACATTACCCTCGTTGTCTTGTTGTGGGGGTACATTACCCTCGTTGTCTTGTTCTGGGGGTACATTACCCTCGTTGTCTTGGTGTGGGGGTACATTGCCCTCGTTGTCTTGGTGTGGGGGTACATTACCCTCGTTGTCTTGGTGTGGGGGTACATTGCCCTCGTTGTCTTGTTCTGGGGGTACATTACCCTCGTTGTCTTGGTGAGGGGGTACATTACCCTCGTTGTCTTGTTCTGGGGGTACATTACCCTCGTTGTCTTGGTGAGGGGGTACATTACCCTCGTTGTCTTGGTGAGGGGGTACATTACCCTCGTTGTCTTGTTGAGGGGGTACATTACCCTCGTTGTCTTGTTCTGGGGGTACATTACCCTCGTTGTCTTGGTGTGGGGGTACATTACCCTCGTTGTCTTGTTCTGGGGGTACATTACCCTCGTTGTCTTGGTGAGGGGGTACATTACCCTCGTTGTCTTGGTGAGGGGGTACATTACCCTCGTTGTCTTGGTCTGGGGGTACATTGCCCTCGTTGTCTTGGTGTGGGGGTACATTGCCCTCGTTGTCTTGATGTGGGGGTAAATTGCCCTCGTCTTGTTCTGGGGGTACATTACCCTCGTTGTCTTGGTGAGGGGGTACATTACCCTCGTTGTCTTGTTCTGGGGGTACATTACCCTCGTTGTCTTGGTGAGGGGGTACATTACCCTCGTTGTCTTGGTGAGGGGGTACATTACCCTCATTGTCTTGGTGAGGGGGTAAATTGCCCTCGTTGTCTTGATGTGGGGGTAAATTGCCCTCGTTGACTTGATGTGGGGGTACATTGCCCTCGTTGTCTTGGTGTGGGGGTACATTGCCCTCGTTGTCTTGGTGTGGGGGTACATTGCCCTCGTCTTGATGTGGGGGTACATTGCCCTCGTTGTCTTGGTGTGGGGGTAGATTACCCTCATTGTCTTGGTGAGGGGGTACATTGCCCTCGTTGTCTTGGTCTGGGGGAGGCTGATCGCCTTTATCTTCAGAAGCAGCAGCAGCAACGCAGGCCACCTCTCCATCTTTCGCCAAATACCACTCGGCGTCCAAGTAGCTGTTGATGACGTCCTTCAAGTCACACTCCTGAGTAATCTGCTCGAAGGAGCTGGTAGGGGCAAGGCGAGGTCGTTTGCTCGGTGACTGGACCTCTTCCAGGTGACTGAAGTCCACGAACCTCCCTACCTCTGGACAATGCTGCTGCGCTGCTGTTTCGTAATGGCATACCTGCTCTACGTAGTCTCGGTAGCGGGCAGTGTCAGGGTTAAGTCTGGGGTAGTAATGCGCCACCGTCAGCACGAAGCGTGTTGCACGATCGCCTTCCACCAGATGAGCCATTGCCTGTCGTTCGCTACAAGCTTTGGAGGAACAAACTTGTC
>JAGGCT020002372.1:0-10000 GCA_017654935.2 Phymorhynchus buccinoides | reverse complement strand
TGCCAGAGCCTTCTGGGGGTGAGGGCTTGGCAGTCCTTCTTTTCTATGCCAGGTACTCCGGTGACAATTGCGATCCCTTCCAGGAGGTAGTCGGGCTTTATTATGGTGGCTTCTCTCTATCGATCTGGGAATTTACCGGAGTTCCAGGACTAATTAATAATCAGGAGAAGTTTTTATCTGGCTGTGGATCCAAGAGTCTTAATCATGTTATTGAGAACACCATCTTTCCCAGGGTCTTTGTTGGGTTTCAATTTCTTGACAGCTGCATTGAGTTCTGCCACGGAGAAGGCTGACATCATGGAAGATGCTGGATTCTGGTGTCTCAGATTATCCCTGATATCCTGTTTCTTCCATTCTGAAGCTTTACTTTTTGTTCATAGGTTGAAATGAACTGAAGAGAAGACAACAGAAAAATGCATGGACGCCATGTAAACTGTGTGAAATCGAGACAGATTAAACCATAGATCTTATGTATTATATACACCGATACCCTCCTGTAATCAACTCAACTGTTCTTACCAAACTCTTTACACGCTTCCTCTTTCAATCAGCAGCCACCAGCAGCGAACTGTACACCGACACTAGGTAAATGGAACGTGTCTTCAATGAAACCATCACCACTCTACCCTGTATCTCTACCTGCAATATGGTTTCTATTTCCATTTCTGGTCATTTATCTAACAGAAAAGTATTGAAAGCGTGTTTATTTCCGGTTTGAATGATGCAGCCAACTAATACCGCTTTTAATCAGCACAACTTTTGTGCTAGTTTGTCACACGACGCCATTTTCAATACAAGTTGCAGGATTCCACTGTTAAAGACCCACCAGGTCACGTGTCAAAATCACGGGTTTTCACGGGTTTTCTCTCTTATAGCTGGTAAGAAATCTTGTTTTGACCAGGTTTGACTCCCATACAAATGTCCCCAAATGGAAAACGAAACATCATTTTAAAGAGCAGCCGCAATTTGAAGTCGGGGACATTTGTATGTGGGTCACAGCTACCCAGAACAAAAACAAGGGACTTAATCGTGATCTGGTGGGTCTTTAACCTTTTAGAGCAGTTAATTAATCCAAAAACTCCCAATCTGCTACTGCTTAATTACTTACCGAATATGATCTCTTCCTACTTTGCAATTTACACACACACATCCCTCTCTCTCTCTCTCTCTCTCTCTCTCTCTCTCTCTCTCTCTCTCTCTCTCTCTCTCTCTCTCTCTCTCTCTCTCTCTCTCTCTCTCTCTCTCTCTCTCTCTCTCTCTCTCTCTCTCTCTCTCTCTCTGTCAACCGAAGAAGAAGAAGAAGAGAAAGAATGGATGGAAGATGTGATTAAGGAAAGAAGAATGTGTTCATCCGAAAATTGTCGCTCATCTCCAAACACCGGGCCCTGTAACCATGAATACGAATTAAACAGTCAACACGGGGAACATTATGTGAATTAGACTAAACTTCCAAAACGATGGGCTGTTTAGGTTCTTCATTATCCAAGATACTGAATTTGGCCTTCTGGAGGTCTCAGAAAACGTTTCCTGAGTTATTACCTTCGTGGCATCTGTTCCGACGTCCAGATGACGCCTTTGCCATCAAACGTGGGTGGTGGCTCAACTCCGGTGTCTTTTTTATATAAATTAATTTTTCTTTGGGATGTCATATTTATGACCTACCGGGACATTATATGAAATGTTATTTTAAATGTACTTGCATGTTGCATAATCCACGAGCATTAGCATATATGTATACATGTCATGGGTATTTTATGAATTATGGGTGTTTCTTCTTAGTACCTCCTCTATTGGAATCTGCTATTGTTTTGAGTGTTGTGGTTAGAATAGACTGATAGATTTCTATTAATGTTACTATCTATTCTAACTAAATACGTACCAACACTCAAAACAATCTAAGCCTCCCACCAGTCTCCCTCCTGATGCGGGAAAATGTTAAAGCGAATTCACAGGTCAAAAGAGACCGCGTGACCGGAAGTAAGGGGAGATCATGAGTGCTTCCTGTAAGGGAGAATTGCGGTCCTTGGCTACTTTCGTTTTTATGTTGCTATGGCGTTGGTTTACAAATTGAAGTGTCTTTGCTATTGTTTTGAGTGTTGGTAAGTATTTAGTTAGAATAGATAGTAACATTAATTTTTTTTAAATCCATCATTTTGTCACTCGTTGACCCGTACTTCATGCAGCAAACTCTCGGGCGTTGAACGTTGTGATTCAAACTATTAGGGGAAGACGGGGTAAAAAGCGCATGGGCGGGTAAGAAGCCCACCCCAATTATCTCATGAAATGAAGCAAATTTCAGTCTCATTTTGCCCATGAGACGAGCGTTAATGTCTAGCATTTGTCTCATGGGCAAATTTGACTGAAATTTTCTTTATTTTATGAGATAATTGGGGTGGGCTTCTTACCCGTCCATGCGCTTTTTACCCCGTCTTCCCCTATGTACACTACACTGCTTGCTTACATTTACAGGAAAAAGCTTTGAATCATGATTTATCGTGAACATAACCTTGAAGATGAAACAGGACATATCTATGTTCTAATGTCCGTTCAAATTGCTACGTGTCAAAGATCACCTGACCGCAGCGTGCCGACAACATTCAGATTTATCTCCCATAATCACAGTTCCTGTTGACGCCATCTTTGACTGGATGTGACTTGCGGCAAAGAAATATTGGAGATGTTTGGAGCTGCTAATCATAGCGGGGAGCGAGTCTTGTGATGAAATGTGGCGATGGGTTGACACTGTTTTATCTGTGGAAAACGGCTGGAACCATCTGGTTAATTCATTAATCCAAAAACTTCCAATCTGACGCCGTTTAATTAATTACTGAATATGATCTCTTCTCACTCTGACGTTATCTCGCCCCCACTCCCCACCCCAACCTCTCTCTCTCTCTCTCTTTCTCTCTCTCTCTCTCTCATATTTTTTTAAACTGCGTATTAGACGAGTTTCTATCTTTCTGCGAATAGAAAGGCAATAAAATCCCCTTTTATTTTTTCCCTTCTGTCACCTGTACATCATGCAGCTAACTCCGAACACTGAACGCTGTGATACAATCTACATCGCTTGTTAACCTTTTGTGAAAAGAGCTTCGGTTTGTTGTAAATTGTTGCCTTCAATGGCCGATTGCTGACAGTGAAAGGCCATTGCTTAAATCAAAACAGCATTTTTAAATGAAATAATGTTACCGCTTCGTCAGATAAGGAGGATGCACAGACGTGTTTATTAACGACGCTGTTCTAGTGTTTTCCATGAATAGCTTAACAAATTGGTATGGGTTTTTTGGGGGGTCATGAAATAATTTTTCCGTGTCGTCTCATAAGGAGGACGCTCAAAAATATTTATTGATGATGCTTTTTAATGTATTCGTTCTGAATAAATAGCAATGCATTTAAATATGAATACAAACTATGTACAATCTGGGGGGAGGGGTGAAAGGGGGGGGGGGGTGGACTGTGCGAAGACAAGCCTTAAGAATTTAAGAATTTCATGACGTGTTTTAAGAATAATATCCACAAACTTTGTTTTATTTACCATCATTAACGATCTTGATACACTTTAATATTATACAATGCGAATCCTGTTGCCTTTTCCCCTCTTTAGCATATTGAGAACACATGATACGTCCTACTGCTAGAAATCAGATGGGTAACAATAAGTAAAAGTATCCTCTTGTTAATTAATTAATTAATCTGCCCGGAATTGGATGTGAACAGTGTTGCCATTGTTAATGTTGGAGTTTTTATTCTTCTTCAAACATGACACCTAACACGGTAATCACGAGTGCGTCTCAAATACTTACCTGTTTATGTTAGCTTGCATGTTACTACCCGTGCAAGACGTTTAAGACGCTCTCGTGGTTACGGTACCTGGAGATGAAGACTGTGTGGCAGGAGTTGTTTAATGGGGAGATTGGATTGAGTGACAGGTCCCTTTACCTGGCTGAGGTGTGGGGTTCCCTTGTTCGCTGTTGATTAAAGGCGGAGGCTTGCTTACAGTCGAAGAAGACATGGTTAAAGATGAAACTGTTGGCATTATTTTAAGTTTCATGCTTTGTGCTCGGTTCATCCGTGTTTTCTCCTCTTTCCAGATTGAAATTTGGCCATTATGTCTCCATCTTCAAGAAAGAAAAGCTAGCAATTTAAACGAAGACTAAGAAAGCTCTGCATTCTTCTACAATTCAACAAACAGCAAGCTATGACTCCTTTTCACAGAATGCTGTCAGAACTGGATCTTACACGATCTCTCTCTCTCTCTCTCTCTCTCTCTCTCTCTCTCTCTCTCTCTCTCTCTCTCTCTCTCTCTCTCTCTCTCTCTCTCTCTCTCTCTCTCTCTCTCTTCTCTCTCTCTTTCATTTCTCTCTCTCTATATGAGCTCTCAATACTCCAGCGCTCTCTCGATCTCTTTTCTCTCTCTCTCTCCTTCCTCTCAAGATCTCTTGTGCACACATGAGTAATGGCAGAATCTTCACATTAGCGTTGCAACAAAATCAAGATGATTAAACCAATCTTTTTTTCACGTTAACTTAATACGCACAGTTCAGTTCATACAGAATGTCTAAAAATTCATCTTTCATTTCAATTCCCTGAGAAGATTTTGTTTGTGAACGATAACATCTATATGAGCTGTTGGGGAGATAAAATGCCGAAAAAATAAACAATACCAGGCACGGATGAATATTAAAATTTTGACCAGCGCTTTTCAGTGTGTACTTATCAAAGAAATAAATTAAACAAAGACAAACTTTTGAAACGAAAAACAAATCTGATTGATTATAAATTTTTATGATATTTAACCGAACTGTTTATAACATTGCAGCGGAAAACAAGACAGGTTTATTGTCTAATATCCTTCCTGATTGCAACGCGTGCAAGATCACATTGCAGACAAACTTGAGATTCCCTGAAAATATCTGTTTCTTAATTATATCAGTATGAGCTGTTGGAGAGATAAAGTGTCCGAAATAGATAATAGATTTGTTGCAAACTTTTTACAATCTGTAATTATGATCTCTTTTCAGAAACAAATAAACTGAACACACAGAAAAGAAGAAAAAAATCTGCTTGATTATCAATTTTTAATATTAAAAAAAATAACCTGCATAATAATATTGAAGATGAAACATGACAGATTTATCTTCTGATATTCTTCCTGATCGCAACGTGTGTAAGATCACATTGCGGACAAACTTGAGATTTACCTCCCATGCTCTCTTCTCTCGTCGACGCCATATTTTGAATAATGTGACACGTGGCAAAGGAATATTGGAGAGGTTTGCAGCTGCTAATCATAGCGGGAATCAAGTTAACAAGGCCCTCATGAAATGCTAGAATAACTTGACAAGTTTTCCTTGTCGACGACGAGTTGAGTTGTTTAATACATTAATCCAGACACTCCCAATCTGACGCCGTTTAATTACTTACTGAATATGATCTCTTCCCAGTCTGACATTGCTCTCTCTCTCTCTCTCTCTCTCTCTCTCTCTCTCTCTCTCTCTCTCTCTCTCTCTCTCTCTCTCTCTCTCTCTCTCTCTCTCTCTCTCTCTCTCTCTCTCTCTCTCTCTCTCTCTCTCTCTCTCTCTCTCTCTCTCTCTCTCTCTCTCTCTCTCTCTCTCTCTCTCTCTCTCTCTCTCTCTCTCTCTCTCTCTCTCTCTCTCTCTCTCTCTCTCTCTCTCTCTCTCTCTCTCTCTCTCTCTCTCTCTCTCTCTCTCTCTCTCTCTCTCTCTGTAGCTGTTGTGTGTATGGCTGTGTGTGGATAATTGGTATTTACAAATATTTGTCATTCGTGTATTGATCTGGGGGGGTTTCTCTAATATTTTCTTCTTTGTTGTTGGCGAGATGTAAACAAGCCTGTATTGTGCTTATTCTTTTCCAACATTAAAAAAGATTCGTTTGTTCGTTCGTTCGTTCGTTCGTTTGTTCTCTCTCTGCCTCTCTCCAAAGAAGAAGAAGAAGAAGAAGGGGGGGGGGGGGGGGGGGGGGTGTGAAGAGACAACAATTCAAAGAGGTAAAAATGGCCAGCAATTCACCAAGAATTGTCGCTCACCTCCAAACGACAGAAAACAAACTGCGTGTTGGACGAGTTTCTATCTTTCTACGAAGAAAAGCAATAAAATCCCCATTTAATGTTCCCTTCTGTCATCTGCGGACCCGTACATCATGCAGCAAACTCTCTGGTATTGAACGTTGTGATACAATCAAGTTCAAGTATACTTTAATATCTCAAAAAGAGAAATTCTATGTTGCTGGTTAACCTTTTCAGGTAAGAGGTTCGGTTTGTTGTAAATTGTTGAAGGAATGGCCGATCGCTAACAGTGAGATGTCATCATTTAAATCAGAACGGCATTTTTTTGTTAATGAAATAATGTTTTTCTCGCTTCATCTCATAAGGAGGATGCTCAAAAATATGTATTGATGATGCTTTTCAATGAATAAATGGCAATGCATTTAAATATAACTAGAGCGTTAAGACGCTAAATCACCAACCGTGCGACAGCGTTATTCGGCTTCAGTGACCTTGACCTTTGACCTGTGAAGGGCCTAAGGCTAACCACTGACCGGCTTCACTCCTTTCCCTTCCTTCCTTTTCGGTTAAGACGCTAAATCACAAACTGCAGCGTTTTCAGCTCCAGTGACTTTGACCTTTGACCCATGACCTTCATTATCGAACTTGGGCTAGATCTCCCCATTACCTACCAGCATGCAAACTTTGAGCATCCTAAGTCCATCCGTTCAAAACGCTAGAGAGGATACCGCGCGGCAGCGTTATTCGGCTCCAGTGACCTTGACCTTTGACCCATAACCTTCATTATCGATCTTGGCCTAGATCTTCCTACTACCTATCCGCATGCAAAATTTGAGCACCCTAAGTCCATCCGTTCAAACGCTAGAGAGGATACATACAAACATACATAGTCCGCCTCAGACACGAGTGAAAACATTACCAATCCGCTCTCTACGATCGCGGTTGGTAAATACAAGATATGGGTGAAAAGGTGGGGTGGGGGGTCGAAATGGGCTGTGCAAAGTCAAGCATTAAGAATTCAATATTTGTATTTTATATGACACAGTGTCAATTATTAAAATAATAAAGTACCCAGAATCTTAGTTTTATGTACCATTGGAATATTTTGACCAAAACAAAACCCTCTTGACTTTTCTCACTGTGTTTGTACATAGAGACCACGTGATAATTCGTACCACCAAAAAATACATGAGTAACAATTATCAAAGCTATCCTCTATTTAATGATGACCACAATCTGTCTGAAAATTAATCCTATTAACAGTGTTGTCGTTGTTACTATTGGCGGGTTTTTAAAAAATTCTACTTCAAACATGACATCTTGAAATGAAGACATGCTTAGATCAGTGCAGGCCCTGTCGTCATGAGAGCGTCTTAGATGTTTAAAACGGGGATTAGCATGTAAATTAGGCTAAACAGCCAATCGTTTTGGAGGCAGGAGTTTTTTTTAAAAACCCACTTGACCCGGCTGGATTAAGTCCCTTGTTTTTTCTGGGTTGGAGTGGCCCACATACAGACTTTCCTCATATACGATCGAGGCTGATGGCTCGTTTTCGTGCATGAAATTTGTATGGGAGCCACACTTGGTCAAAATAAGATTTCTTACCAGCGAGAGAGGAAAACACGTGAAACCCGTGGTTTTCATTCACGAACCTGGTGGGTCTTTAATGGTGAGATTGGATTGAGTGACAGCTCCTTTTACCTGGTTTGTCCGCTGTTGATTGGTGGAGATTGAAAGGTGGAGGCTTGCTTACTGTCGAGAGCCAGATAAAGAAATGGCTATAGGCGTTTAGGTTTCAAGCTTTGTTCTAGGTCCATCAACTTTTCCTCCTCTTTTTGTCTTGAAATCTCATCATTTTGTCTCTGTTCAAGAAAGACAACTGGGTGATTTCGGTAAATAGAAAAGAGTGCCTTGTTTCTACTTTATAGCAAACAGAAAAATGATACTGTTTCTCCTTTGCAAAGAATGTTGTTATTCCCCATTTCAAGAACTGAATCTTTCACGATCGTTGTCTCTTGTCTTTTTTCCTGAACGGATAACGATGGTTGGACAGAACAATGTTTGGATTCTTTTAAAAAAACTTTTTTTAAAAGTCTGCAGATAATTAAAGCGGCACCCTGACGGGTGAGTTTTGTGTAAGAAACACGTCGAGATCACCAGGAAAACACCCTTTACAGAGATTGCAACACTCACTTTGCTCTGGTTTCCTAGAAATCAAACCGTCAAATCAGCGATTCCTTCTTGGCGGAGGTGCTGGAAGTCAAATTCTTTCACCCAAAAAGAAGGCGTGTCCGTCTCTTTTCTAATGGCCGCCAAATCATTTGCACGAAATGTTCGCAATACAAGCCTTTTTCTTTTAAATTTTATACAGTTTATCTAAAAGAGTTTCGCTCACAACAAAGGAAATAGCTCCTATTGTGTTTTTTACTGCACTACAAAAAAAGAAAACGCTTCAAGCACAATGAGTGACCTCCACCCACCCCATCCAGAATGGCTACTCTCTCTGGCATCTCCGCCATGGAGGAATCGCTGTTTTGACAGTTTGATTTCTAAGAAACCAGAGCAAAGTGAATGTTTCGATCCTTGAAAAGGCTGTCTTTCTGGTGATCTCGACGTGTTTCTTGCAAAAACTCATCCGTCAGGGTCCACCTTTAAAGGAATACAAAATGATTTTCTGCAAAGTTTCTTCTGTAAAGACAAATGACAAACTTTGATCGTTGAAATACATGTGTATCCAAAGTTCATTAGCTTTGTGAGTAAGAATCGGGTTATCTTTGTTACTTTATTTCTTTGCATTGGAATGTTGGTAGTGTGACTGTCTTGTTGATGTCACTGCATGTTTTTCATCTTATAATGTTGCTTTGTGTGTGTGTGTGTGTGTGTGTGTGTGTGTGTGTGTGTGTGTGTGTGTGTGTGTGTGTGTGTGTGTGCGTGCGTGTGCGTGCGTGCGTGCGCGTGCGTGTGTGCGTGTGTGTGTGTGTGTATGTGTGTGTGTGTATGTGGTGTGTGTGTGTGTGTGTGTGTGTGTGTGTGTGTGTGTGTGTGTGTGTGTGTGTGTGTGAGTGTGTTCGTTCTTTAGTTTAACGTCTGTTCACCCGCAAGTGATATTAGACACACACACAACAACAACAAAAACAAAAAAATAAAAAAATAAAAAAAAAGTATTGAAGTGAGTGCGTGGATGCGTAGTATTGTATTTTATGTGTTTTCCCTACACATCTATTCATACAAATCTAACTGAGTGCATATAAAAATTACATTAACAGATATATAAGATGGGAGGGAAGGGGGGACATACAGTAACATTTCAAACTGACATGAAGAGTTAAACAGGTGTGTCTTAATTTATAAATGGCTAACAACAAAAATATAATAACACAATTTAAACCAACAATTAATTAGTAACTCAAAGAAAAATACCAACAGGACTTATGTGCAGGATTTCTGAAAAACGTTTAAGGAGATTAAAGTTGTTTAAGATTTTTTCAATGGTTAAAGGCGTTTGATGGTTCAGCAATTCACCATCAGTTTTGTTGATTTGTTCTTTAATTCTAGGACAATATAGGAGCAAATGATTTATAGATATTTGATTTCCACATATGCAGTTAACGTCTTTAGAAAATTTTGTTTCAAAAGCATTTAAACGAAGTTTAAACATCAAAGATACGATTTGTCTTAAACTTGTATCTTTGAGCTGTTTTAAAATTAAGTAGGAATTCATTGTACTTGAGCCTTTTATACAATAGCGTGAATATTGACTGTCTGGAGTCATTAACATGCTGTCAAAATTTTCTTTGGATAATTTTTTAATATGTTTAGAATATTCATGCAGATCTAAATTCACATTAAGATGAATCGTTCCCTCTGAATTACGCGCTGCACTTCTAGCTGCTCGATTAACCAATTCATTTGAGTATATTCCACAATGGGAGGGAACCCAATAAAAAGTTACACTAATGTCTTTACTCGATGTGT
>JAGGCT020002371.1:32500-36015 GCA_017654935.2 Phymorhynchus buccinoides | reverse complement strand
GGCCCATCCACTTGCTCCAGAAAAGAAAGAAACAAACCCAGTCATCATTACAGAAAAACTGCAGGGCAATACCTGAGAAAGAAACACAATCCAGTCCATAGCATTCTTACAGAAACTGCCAGCAACCAGCAATTACTTGAGAAAGAACACATCCAGTCATCCTTACGGAAACTGCAGCAATACTCTGAGAAAGAACACATCCAGTCATCCTTACAGAAACTGCAGCAATACTCTGAGAAAGAACACATCCAGTCATCCTTACAGAAACTGCAGCAATACTCTGAGAAAGAACACATCCAGTCATCCTTACAGAAACTGCAGCAATACTCTGAGAAAGAACACACCCAGTCATCCTTACAGAAACTGCAGCAATACTCTGAGAAAGAACACACCCAGTCATCCTTACAGAAACTGCAGCAATACTCTGAGAAAGAACACATCCAGTCATCCTTACATAAACTGCAGCAATACTCTGAGAAAGAACACATCCAGTCATCCTTACAGAAACTGCAGCAATACTCTGAGAAAGAACACATCCAGTCATCCTTACAGAAACTGCAGCAATACTCTGAGAAAGAACACATCCAGTCATCCTTACAGAAACTGCAGCAATACTCTGAGAAAGAACACATCCAGTCATCCTTACAGAAACTGCAGCAATACTCTGAGAAAGAACACATCCAGTCATCCTTACAGAAACTGCAGCAATACTCTGAGAAAGAACACATCCAGTCATCCTTACAGAAACTGCAGCAATACTCTGAGAAAGAACACATCCAGTCATCCTTACAGAAACTGCAGCAATACTCTGAGAAAGAACACATCCAGTCATCCTTACAGAAACTGCAGCAATACTCTGAGAAAGAACACATCCAGTCATCCTTACAGAAACTGCAGCAATACTCTGAGAAAGAACACATCGGTCCCCTCGCATTGCAATATAGCAGGCAACGATACACCCGTTCAGGAGAAGATCTTCCGCTCTTTGGTGAGTCTTCTGCGTACGACAGTCTTCATTCTGGTGTCCCTGTCCAAGTGATCAACGAAGAAGAAGGCACTAAAGCAAAAGTCATTTCGCATTACCTGAAATGGAAATACCCCAGAGAAGAAGCAACACTTCAAACTACGAGCAGAAATTCTGCAGTATTTTCTGAAACCACAAAACTGACAAAATGCGATATGACATTTTAAGCAAAAGCCCTGCATGTGACACTGCAAGACTGAATTTTCTTGATCTTCTCGTGATCACGTCACGCCACTTCTGAAGGAGCTCCATTGGCTCCCTGTGCAGTCCCGCCTTCAGTATAAGCTGGCTGTCCTATCCTTCCGTCACTTTGATCAGACCCTTCCGCCTTACCTCTCCAGTGCTCTTCACACCTACACTCCTTCCCGCTCACTCAGGTCCTCAAACACAAAACTTCTGAAAGTTCCAAAATCAAATCTAAAATCAATTGGTGACCGTAGTTTCAGTTTCAGTGCCCCTGCTGTTTGGAATTCCCTCCCAGTCGATCTCCGCCATGAACCAACTATCTCTATTTTCAAAGCTAAACTCAAGACTCACTAACTTTCAAAGCTCATTCGGTTTGTAAATATTTCCTTCTTGATCTTGTACCTGGGTGAATGATTGGGTAATAATGTGTTGTGTGACTGCGGGTGTATCAGTGAATGGAAGCGCCTTGAGTGTAAAATTATTATAGAAAGGCGCTATAGAAATGCTATCAATCATATAGTAAAATTATTATTATTATTAATGCAAACAGACAACGGAATCCCCCCCCCCCTCCCCCTAAAAAAACAACCCCTAGCTCCTTGAGAAACTGAACTTGAAATCAACTTTTAAGAAACTTGAAGAAAGCAAAAATTCGTGAAAGGAATAAAAACTCACCAAAATTCCTATTATTTTTTTTCTTCAAAAGAATAGAGGTTGGCTGCTAGCACAAATTGATTCAACAATATTGTAGTTAAGCGTTTGAATCTAATTTGTAACTGTTGTTGATTCAGTCTTACGTGACACTTACACTACCACGACCTCTAGTCTGCCTTACCTGAACAGACACAGGTTAATTCGGTCAGCCAATCCCTGACGAGAAAAGACCGCCATGTTGATGACGTTGGTGATGACGCCACAGGTCACGAGCACCGGAAATATCCCAGCATACATCACGAGATCCACCATTTCTGCCACTCGAGGGCTGATGATATTTCGAGGATTGTCGCAAGGGTAGAAGACTTCAGCTGATAAAATGTTCGTTTGATTTGTGTAGTTGGTTAAAGGATTTGTGTCGGATGCCATATTGTCACTGTTGATGGTATGGAAATTGGATAATATTACTGTGGTATTCTTTCTAAACGTGGATTGCTGAAATGCAAGGTAAGCACACACAAGCACACGCACACACAGACACACACACACTCACTCACACACACACACACACACACGCACACGCATACGCACACGCACACGCACGCACGCACACGCACGCACGCACACGCACACACACACACACACACACACACACACACACACACACACACAAGCACACACACACACACACACAACACACACACACACACACACACACACACACACACAGAGACATATACACACACACACACCACACACACACACCACACACACACACACACACACACACTATTAAATTTCACGACTGACTGATGTTCCATAACGCAGCGATTATGTATAATGTTATCAATGGAAATGCTCCGGGAAATAAAGATGAATTTAAAGTAAAACCCCGTAGACATAGTCATTTGTTGACATTTTCTAGACCCAGAAATAACCTCTATAGGTAGTTGTTTGTGTAAAATTGGTTTATAATGTTGTCTGCTTACCCAATCCATGCCCCAGACAAAGAAGTATGATCCAAGTCAAAGCTGTGATTAAATAACTATGCACATACAATGTATTGTGCCATTTATCAGTTGGCATTGGTATTACTTTCACATTTTCCATAGACGTTTCTGTTTGTTACTCTAAGTACTTCAGTTCTCATTTTATGTAAATGTGTTATTTATTGCTATTTTGTGTTTGATTGTTTGCATGCTTTTTCGGTTTATCGATGGCTTGGTGAGAAAAAAAAGCATAATGGTCGCTTATTCAATGTTCATATCTTTGACACTGAACAGCAAAAATACGCTTTTGAACTCTTGGTGTTCTAGTTAGGCCTACTCGCAGACAAAGTCTGGCCCGAAACCATTTTTTTTACCCATTTTGAAATCACAGAATGTGGTTTGCTTGTATTTATTTTTCACTCTTTGAGAGGGGGGTCTTTCGTTTTAATTCAAGCCCACTTAACCCGTATCTTGCAACAAAAAAACCAAAGACTGATGTTTTGCAGCTTTATGCTGGTTTCCTCTTTAACACACCCATAAACACACAAATATAGTTCTTTCGCAAAAAATTATAATTTCCTATATGTCTGTTTAAGGACAATTCAGAACACACTCTTGAAGCGTGCATGGTTACGAATGGGACCGTGTTTTTTTTATAGCCG
>JAGGCT020002371.1:10000-22500 GCA_017654935.2 Phymorhynchus buccinoides | reverse complement strand
TGGATGAAAAGCTAAGTGCTGCAATCTACTAAGAACTGATTTTGAGTGTAGGCCTACACAGCTAAGGGTTTAGGGTCCTTTGAACGACAATCAAACCAAGTAAGGACATCACTTTGTATCGCGATTTATTCCCTTATAGAGGATTGCACCATTGTCAAATCTGCTTCACTGCATTTCTGAGTCAACGCTGTAGCATACCATGTAGGTTACAGGATTCCAGGATCAACTGTTTTTGCAAAACTCGAAGACAAACAGATATACATAGATCCTTTATAGCATAGAAGATTTGAATCGGTAGAGCTGGTCTTCTTAAGGTCTGTGTACACGTTAACATCATTCACGAGATAGTTCTATTTCCCCGTGGAAACACAGTGATAGCCCACTCTTATGATTTACAGCTCACTGCGTTGCCATGGGGGAATAGAAATATCTCGTGAATAGTGTTAACGTGTACACAGACCTTTACGCTTCAGTAACACCTAGAAGATTAGTTATGCTCTCCTTTCTTCCATAATAGTTTAGACAATCCAGGAAACGTCGTTTGCAGGGTAGACTTATAACGGGAACTCTGTCGAATGTAGATGAAAAAATTGCAAGAAGCGTTCACGCTCTCTAACAGATGACTCACGGCAACAGATACCTTGAAAGTGTTACATAAATGTCCTGACACGAAAAAACCAGGCACACCAACGAACAAAACCTGTTGACGAATCACCGTCGACGTCATACAGGTGACGTAAACGCAACACACCGTCACCAACATCTTGGTCACCTTCATTTCCTGTTTCTCCACTGACGTCATATCCGTTACTGTTTCTCGGCGCCATGTTGAGGTGACCTTGAGTCGAACGATGATAACGGCGGTGCAGACGATGACGATGATGGTGGAGAAGAATGGAAAGCTGACGAGTATCACGTTTTTGTTGTTAATGATTGCAACGATGGCTTGGTGACGGACATAAAAGGGAGATAGGCCGATGGTGTAAGTGGAGGAATTGGTTGAAGGGTCAGTGACTTTAACAGTATGATACTGCAAGGGAAAGGAAATGTTCAGCAACGTCAAAACATAAACTGCCACAGTGACGATGAGGGTCCCAGTGTACCTGCAAAAGTATTTGACAGACATTTAAATTTTGACACAGCTTACATGTTTGCTTGAACAACAAGAAATATATCACCCAACACTCGTTAAGGATCACGATCATGACGACAAAAGCAGTCGAGTAAAGAAAAAAACACACATCATAGTTTGAACTTCGCAAAATAGGACCGTTTCGTACCATCAGTGATGAGTCCAGTTCTTCTTTTGATCTGAAGGAATGACGTTCAGGGCTCCCAGGGACCCCCATTTGGGGGTCTATGAAGCACTAAAATTCTAGAGGACCCTTTAACAGGGGGTCCCAGGGATGCACTAGAAAAATTCTTTTTAGCATTCGCAATGCCACTGGGACCCTCTATCCCGCCTCTAGGTCCCTCTATACTGTAAGTGAAGGAGTCCCTGGGACCCCTTGTTTTTCGGGACGATTGGGAGCCCTGGACTTTAGAGGGTGTGGTGATGGCTTCATGAACCATTCCATTCAAACGTCGTCGTTCAGCATGGCCGCTATGGTGAAGGGTCTATTATTTTGTGTGGAGTGGCATCCAATGCAAGATAAAACTGACTTGTTTGTGCTGAGAGAAAAACCCTCATCGTCTTGTGAGCAGACACACATTAGTACTATAATCTTTCACCCCATAGCCCATCCCTCGACTGGCATCAATGGTGCAGAAGTCATCTTCATGGTTGACAATGTCCGCCATCAATGTTCACATCAGCTTTTGCAGGATGAGGACAACTGTATGAATGCAGGGGGCCAGTGTGCTCTTTGGACATGGATTCCACTGAATATCTTTGGGACATGATTGGACGAACCATGCAAGCCACGACAAAACCAGCTTCGTCCTGTTATTTGTATTTTGGTCATCCGATCACACATCAATCAACAAACTTGTTTCGTCAGAACTCCAAACTCACCCTCTTGAAGCTTCGTCGTCCAGTTTCGTGAGAGAAAAGAAAAGGGAAAGAAAGGAATGTAGCCCTGCACAGCTCTGAGAAATTTCCCGCAAAGTCGTAAGGGAGGGGGCACATTCCAGAGATGTCTGGCATCCAAACAGACTGAAACCGGTCTCGGGCCTGGTCGCTAGCAGGTCCGAGATCGCTTTCGATATAGCGGTTTCAGGTGTAATGTAAATGGACAGAACCACTTTCAAACCGCTCTGTGACCGGTAACAAAGGCAAGTGTAAATGGCCTCATAGTTCCGAGCCAGCCACTTCGTTTTGAAGGAAACAATTGATTTCTTAACCAATAAATGGGTTGCTCCTAAAGTATTCCACATTCAATTAATCTGAATTAAATATTATGGTCCTTTTTCTTAGCGACACATACTAAGTACATGCATGTTCACTCAAAATGAACATACACTTGCACAATATTATGTGAGCGTATTTGTGTCCTTTACTCAAATAGCTTTTATCATCGGTTGACACTAGCCTGTAGTAGGGGCCAACAGTAACATGAGAGCTGTACAATGAATAATGTTTTACAGTACTGAAAAATCGTGGTACAGCTAAGTTTTTCTTTTGGTAGAAGACTGTGACTCTCAAATTAGGGGGCACTTGCACTGGCTCTAGTGCTGCTGCCAAAGAGATTGGTTGGCCTTTGGGGACCTTCTCCATTGCCAGCTGCCCTCAATCCCTTTTGGCCGAAAGAGTGGGAATATACCCTGGGCAAGGCAACTCCCCTGTAATCAAATTTAAGCTCAGCCCTCCGGAATAGCAGCTATCACTTCTGCTATCTGGCAGTCATGGTCAGAAATGATATATGTGATACAGGCATAATGTGAGCATAGGGTACAAAGTCGCACACATACACACACTGACTTTGTCTTGAAGATCATGGCAGCTTTAAGTGGACTGGTGACACACAGACATCGTTCTACAGCGATGACCGCTGTGGTGAAGTTGGAGATGACCAGGAACCCCAGACAGCTGGCCAGTGTGGTGCTGTGGTTGAACTGCAGCCAGAACATGCCGGACATTGGGTCTATCAGACTGACCAGGGCGTAGGACTTGCTGGCCATTAGGAATAGCAAATATCCTGTATCTGATACTGCGAGACTGGGAAAGGAGATGGAATTTATTTTTTATCATAGCTTGAGAAGGACTAGGCCTACTATTATTATCAGACTTGAAAAAGTTTAGATTTTACATCAGCTACGAAATTGGATTACAACATTTACAAACTTTCTGACAACATTCTGATAATCTTTTAACACGATGGTGTCTAATTTACTTCAGTTGGATTTGTGCAGCATACAACAAGTGTGATAACATGCAAGAATGAGAAAAGTAAGCATACAGAATTAAGCAATAAGCATTTTTTAACCCTGTAAAAATGACACTGCAAGACTTAAGTCCAAAATCAAATGTACCATATCAAATAATACACAGAAACTCTATATCGGACACTGCAAGATTGAGCGACTGAGAACAAAATTTAAGCTCCAAGCCCACAAGATTGTCGTCAACTCTTCTGATGCTCGATCTGTGCTGCAGGCACTCAGCAATCGAAACCATGCAGAGTTGAATAGTCTTCCCACATCCTTACAAAAACTGCAGCAATACTCTGAGAAAGAACACATCCAGTCATCCTTACAGAAACTGCAGCAATACTCTGAGAAAGAACACATCCAGTCATCCTTACAGAAACTGCAGCAATACTCTGAGAAAGAACACATCCAGTCATCCTTACAGAAACTGCAGCAATACTCTGAGAAAGAACACATCCAGTCGGTCCCAGAAACTGCAGCAATACTCTGCAAAGAACACATCCAGTCGGTCCCCTCGCACTGCAACATAGCAGGCAACGAAGAGGCGAACAGGCTTGAAAGGGGAGGGGAAAGCAGCAGCAAGACAGCAAGAAAGTGAAGCAAAGGCCATTGTAAGAGAAAAGCCGAGAAGGTGTCTGGCCACAACCACTGAGCCAGTGATGCCTACCACCACCTCTCTAGACAAAGCCGAGTGATCATGACAAGACTGAGGACTGGGCACTCCATCATTGAAACCACTGAGCCAGTGATGCCTACCACCACCTCTCCAGACAAAGCCAAGTGATGATGACAAGACTGAGGACTGGACACTCCAGACGAGGGAATCACATGTTCGCAAAATTCCACATTGGAGACTCTTCTGTGACCCCCCCCCCCTTCCCCCTGTAGTGTCACAACCGTGACAGTATAGCATCTCCTTCAGGACTGTCGTACCTTCTAGAACCTCAAAGTCAAAGACGACACTTGGCTGCCGGATACACCCGTTCAGGAGAAGATCTTTCGCTCTTTGGTGAGTCTTCTGCGTACGACAGTCTTCATTCTGGTGTCCCTGTCCAAGTGATCAACGAAGAAGAAGGCACTAAGGCAAAAGTCATTTCGCATTACCTGAAATGGAAATACCCCAGAGAAGAAGCAAAGCTTCAAACTAAGAGCAGAAATTCTGCAGTATTTTCTGAAACCACAAAACTGACGAAATGCGATATGACATTTTAAGCACAAACCCTGCATGTGACATTGCAAGACTGAATTTTTTTCTTTTCTTTAATACTTTTTGCTTTTTTCCCCCCGAAAACACAATAACATGTAAATGAAAGAAACATAAAACATACAAGAGTAAGAATAAATAAAATATAGACAGAGAGAGACAGAAAAAGAAAGATAGGGAAATAGTACATAATTGGTTTCTACTTCACCCATATCGTTTGTGTACATCATGTACGGTAATATGCATATCTATGTATGGTCATTCTCAATGACAGGTAAATATAAAGACCATTTTTGCTCGAACTGTGTAAGCGATCCATTTATAGTAGCAATATAGCTATCAATCTTATATCTATCTTTAAGCAAGGTAATGAATGTAGGCAATCTTGGAAGTGCATTTTGTAGTTTACATTTGTATAGATAAAATTTTGCAAATAAAATAATGAAATCTATAACTGGGGCTGTGTATACATTTTGTTTTGTGCCAAACAAGACCAGTTCTTTTTCTAATCTGAAGTTTTGACAATGAAAACACTTCTGTGCAACAAAGTGCTGCAAGCCTAACCAAAACTGACGTATGACATCACAATCAAATAGCATATGACAATTGGTCTGTTCAGTTTGTTCACAAAAGTTGCATAAAGAAGAGTCGACTATTCGACGCAAGAACAAGAATCGTTGGATTGGGAGTAGTCTGTGAAGTAATCTTAGCTGGAACCATCAGAGTTGTACATCACCAGATATTTTATAAGGAAGTGAAAAAATCTTCTTCCAATTCAAGTTTTCAGACAAATAGTTCCATTTAGGAATAGCAGTTGGTGAGCTTTCATTATCATTAAGGATTGTCTGAATGAATTTGCTACCTTTCTTGACTTAAAACCAAGTTTTATTTCCTGTTAGCTTATACCTCTGAATTATTGTTATGCTTAGCTTCTGACAGTAGGCTCGTATTGCATTCAAAATACCTTGGTAAGTTAGAAAGTTTATATTGATATCAGGAAAACTATTTACAAATTCGTCAAAAGTCATGAAAGAGCCATTAACGTTAACTAACTGACTAACAAAGAAAATATCATGGTCGCATAATTCTTTCAAGTATATACATTTTCCATCTCTTAATATATGTGTATTGTAATGAATACACTCTCCCATAAAATCATGGACTGTTGTTGGGACAAATTTAAAATACAGTTTCCTATAGTGTTTAATTACATCTTTCCAGAATGGATTTTCTATTTCATTAATCACTACAGTAGCATATTGGACTCCAAAATTGGATAAATTTGTTAAAAGAGGGAACATGTTAAATGTAAAATATTTCCATTCAGAGTCATCTAAGAGTCTTTTTAAGCAATTAATCTTCATGGAAGATATGGAAGCTCTTATATTTACCATTCTAAGTCCTCCTTCATTATAGTGTTTGAAGATTATGCTCTTCTTAATCTTACTTTGTTTGTCGTTCCACAGAAATGACAATAGCTCCTTTTCTAAGGTATTAATAAATTCTTCGGATGGATCTGGCAAGTTTATTAGCAAATGTACAATTTTGGAAATGACCAAAGTCTTGATTACAGTTATTTTGCCAAAAGGTGTCAATTGTCGTTTTTTCCAAGTATCTAAGATTCTTTTCATATTTTCTAGCTTATCTTCAAAATTAATTTTTGTTATGGAGCTTACATCAGTTGAAAATAAATGCCTAAAATTTTGAATATGCCAGGGTCCCAAATGAAATTTTTATCTCTCATAAATCTTACACTCGAATTTTTCATGCTCCCAATCCAAATTACTTGACTTTTGTCAAAGTTAATCTTAAGGCCAGATATTTCAGCAAATTTAGACAAAGTAAAAACAGCATTTGTAAATGAATTTTCGCTGCCATCTAAACATAGAGATGTGTCATCCGCAAACTGGGACAACAATACTTCCTTATTTCGAACTCTTATGCCTTTGATGATTGGATTCCTGCAGATCATAAGCGATAAAATCTCCGCACAAATCAGGTAAAGATAAGGAGATGACGGATCCCCCTGTCTCACACCACTTTTTTTTGCATAGCAAACCATGGAGAATACTGACCATTTATGGAAACACATGATACTATATCAGAGTAAAAAACACTCACCCACTTTATCTTATCCGGCCCAAAATTAAAGAACTGTAGACATTTGTTCAAACATGACCACGAAACACTGTCAAAGGCCTTTTCAAAATCAACTGCAAAAAGCATACCAGGGACATGTTCTTTTTCTGTATACAATAAAGTATCGTATAAAAGTCTGTTTTCACCTATAAACCGACCTTTTAAAAAGCCTCTTTCACATTCATTGATTATTACTATCTCACTATCGTCACTATCTCACAGTTGAAGCCACCAAGACTCTAGTATCAGCTTTTGTACTGTCTCGCATCGATTATTGCAATTCCCTACTTGTAGGCTGTCCTCAAACCCTCCTCAACAAACTTCAGAAAGTTCAGAACAATGCAGCTCGGTTAATCCTTAAAGTCCCTCGTACAGACCACATCAAACCCCACCTCAAGACCTTACATTGGCTTCCAGTCGAGGCAAGAATAAAGTATAAAATTGCTTGCCTCTGTTTCAATGCTGTCCATTCATCTAGTCCTGCCTACCTCTCTGATCTCGTTCACCTGTACTCACCCTCCAGGTCTCTCCGTTCCTCTTCTGACAAACTTATCCTTTCTATTCCTCGTACTAACACTAAGACAAATGGTGGACGTTCATTTTCTTTCAGCGCCCCTTCTGTCTGGAACACCCTACCATATGAACTTCGTTCTGCTAAATCTTTCCAGTCTTTCGAAACCGCTCTTAAAACTCACCTCTTCCGGCAATACCTCTGATTTCTTCCTTGTCCTGTTTCCTGCCTTAAAATGATGTCCCCCACATTGTGGGTGTGTGGGTGTGCGCGCGTATGTGGGTGTGGGCGTGTGCGTGTGCGTGCGTGCGTGTTGTGGCTGTGTGCATGTTTGTGATAGTTGATATTGTAGTAGCTTATTTATGATTTATGTATTTATTTAAACAATTGTGAAGCGCCGTGAGCTCAAGAGAGAAAGGGCGCTCTATAAATGTTATTTATTATTATTATTATTATTATTATTATTATTATTATTATTATTATTATTATTATTATTATAGGTAGGATTGTTTTTAGACGAATAGCTATACACGCAGAGGTAATCTTGTAAGTTACGTTAAGGAGGGATATAGGATGCCAATTTTTAATAAATCTTTTGGATTTCCCTTCTTTAGGAATACAAATGATAGTTCCCTGTTTCTGTGTGACCGACAATTCCCCATTGTGAAATCCTTCGTTTATTGATCTCACAAGAAACTGGCCTACATCAGTAAAAAATAATTTAAGGAATTCAGCAGTGAACCCATCAGGACCCGGACTTTTAAAGTTTTTCATCTCTTTCAAGGCAAATTGTGCTTCTTCATGCCTTCAATACTGTCACGATCCTCCTCCATCAACACTGGCGCACCATGCAGTTCTGTAGTCAAGTCAATATCTCTAACCTCCCTCTGACTATATAATTGTTCATAATAATCTTTAATTTCTTGTAGTATACCCTTCTGCTCTGTTATAACAGAACCATCATTTTTTTTCAAGAACTGGAATAGCTTTATCAAGAAAATGTCTGTTCTCTAAATTACAAAAATATTTATTAGTTTTTTCTCCTTGGCTGATCCACCGAACTTTAGAACGAACAGCTATTCCTTGTATTTTAGAGTCCCTTAGTTCCTGTAGTTGAGACTTTAACTCTTCTAAAACTGGCATATCATCTGGTTGTAGGTTCTTTTCAATAGTTTTGATACTTTTCTCTAAGTCTTGTTCCTGTTTAATGAGCTTTTTAAAAAAAATGTAGCATATGAAATGGTTTTGCCTTTTAGTCCATCATTAAAGTTTCAAAAAAAAGTTGGTCGCTGATACAAAATGTTAAACAGTCATTTGAAATGCTATCAATGTTATCTAAATTGTAAACTGGAACCACATACTGCCTTTTTACTTTTCTTATGGTTTCTTTAATTTCTAATACGTAATTCTGACATTTTAAGCAAAAGCCCTGCATGTGACATTGCAAGACTGAATTTTATGAAAGCAAACAGACAACTGAATCCCTTCCCCTCCCCCTAAAAACACCCTAGCTCCTTGTGAAACTGAACTAAAAATCATGCCGCTTGAAATCAACTTTGAAATAGCAAAACTAGAAGAAAGTGAAAAATCATGAAAGGAATAAAAACTCACAAACAATTCCCAGATTTGTATCAAACGAATAGAGGTTGGATGTTAGCGCAAATTGATTCAACAATATTGTAGTTCAGCGTTTGAAACTAATTCGTAACTGTTGTTGATTGTCGGTCTTACGTGACACTTACACTACCACGACCTCTAGTCTGCCTTACCTGAACAGACACATGTTAATTCGGTCAGCCAATCCCTGACGAGCAAAGACCGCCATGTTGATGACGTTGGTGATGACGCCCCAGGTCACTAGCACCGGAAATATCCCAGCATATATCACGAGATCCACCATTTCCGCCACTCGAGGGCTGATGATATTTCGAGGATTGTCGCAAGGGTAGAAGACTTCATCGGATGAAATGTTCGTTTGATTTGTGTAGTTGGTTAAAGGATTTGTGTCAGATGCCATATCTTCAGTGTTGATGGTATGGAAGTTGGATAATATTACTGTGGTATTCTTTCTAAGCGTGGATAGCTGAAATGCAAGGTAAGCACACACGCACACACGCACACACACACACACACACATGCACACACACACATACACACACACACACACACACACACACACACACACACACACACACACACACACACACACACACACACACACACACACACACACACACACACACACACAAACTAAATCTATTAACATTTTCACGACTGACTGATGTTCGATAAAGCAGCGATTATGTATAATGTTATCAATGGAAATGCTCAGGGGGAAAAAAGATGAATTTAAAGTAAATCCCCGTAAACATAGTCATTTGTTGACATTTTCTAGACCCAGAAATAACCTCAATAAATCTAGTTTCCTTTACTCTGGTATAAAAGAAAATAAAGCATAAGAACTATTTCAATACTAGGCTCAGATTGCATCTTTCAAATGGCAAAATTTAAAATCAGGTGGTTGTTTGTGTAAAATTGGTTTATAATGTTGTCTGCTTACCCAATCCATGCCCTAGACAAAAAAGTATGATCCGAGTCAAAGCTGTGATTAAACAACTATGCAATGTATTGTGCCATTCATCAGTTGGCAAATTGTATTGGTATTACTTTCACCTTGTCCATATACTTTCCTGATTGTTAATGTAAGTACTATTAGTTCTCATTTTATGTACATGTGTTATATAGCTAGCTATTTTGTGTTTGATTGTTTCCATGCTTTTTTGGGTTTAAAGATGGCTCGATGGAATAAAAAGCATAATGGTTGCTTATTCAATGTCCATATCTAAATAAAATTTTGACTTTGACTTTGGCAGACACGTTTTGGAATTGTGTATAGAAGAAAATGATTTTGGAGTGATTTTTTTAATCCAAAACTGAAATTTGACAAGCATATAACATCCGCTATTAATAAAGCAAACAAAATGTTAGGATTAGTAAGGAGGGGGTTTATAGGACTGAATGGAGAGGTGTTTGTAAATCTGTATAAAAGTGTGGTGGAATATGGCAACTTCATTTGGAATCCTTTCCTAAAAAGACAGTCTCAGGTTATCGAACGTGTTCTAAGGAGAGCAACCAAACTTGTAAAAGCATTACGAAAATTAGATTATGGTGACAGGTTATGTAAACTGAATTTACCATCCCTAAAATATCGGCGACTACGTGGTGATTTAATAAATGTTTATAAACATTTTCACAGTTCTGATATTACTAACAAACATTTGTTACAACTTTCTAGCTACTCAAAAACTAGGAATAATGATTTGAAATCACTAACCCAGTACATTAGAAATAATTGCTTTAGTAACAGAGTCACTATATACTGGAATTCTCTTCCAGCACATATCAAATTGGCACCTAACCGTAATCAGTTCAAAAACCTCCTCGATAAAGACCCCAAGATTCAACAATTGAAATGTGTATATGATTAACACTTCTAAAAGCGTCCAAGTCATGCCAATCATGAAAAGGAATACAAATAATCAGAAAGGACACATTAAGAGGCCAAGAGGTCTAGTTGTCCTCATACTCTGACCTGACCTGACCTTGACACTGAACAGCAAACATACGCTTTTGAACTCTTGGTGTTCTAGTTAGGCCTGATCGCAGACGTAAAGCTGAACAAAGTCTGGCCCGAACCCATTTTTGTTCCCATTTTGAAACCACAGAATGTGTTTTGCTTGTATTTTTTATTTCACTCTTTGAGAGGGGGGTCTTTCGTTTTAATTCAAGCCTACTTAACCCGTTTCTTGCGAAAACAACTACAACTGATGTTTTGCAGCTTTATGCTGCACTGGTTTCTTCTTTAACACACCCATAAACACAAAAATATAGTTTTTTCGCAAAAAATAATAATTTCCTATTTGTTTGTTTTTTCAGAACACACTCTTGAAGCGTGCATGGTTACGAATGGGACCGTGCTTTGTTCATAGCCGCAAAGAATACATAAAGCAGTTAAACCCCCATTACCACCAGCTATGAAAGAGAGAGTGAGGTTGTTGTCGTTCACATAATGCCTTTCTGTTTCTGTTTCTGTCTGGATACGTCGCAGACGCCACTTCTGACGATAAATCGCGACGGAACTTGGAGGGCGCATGAACCTAATAGAAAACATAGAAGAAGAATTAAAGAAAAGTCCTAGTCCTAGGCTAGTGGTCAGTAATTGCAGGATCAGATGGTGATCTGATCAGCGCTGCGGTGACAGTGCCTGCGGTGACAGTGGCCTCGCTCAGTTGGTTCCACTCCATGGCAGTCCGGATGTTGCTCCATTCTGGCGTTGGGGACACGAAATCCACGGGAATGGTTTATGGCCTGTCTTTCTAAGATGTTGGTTGTTTTGAACCCCTCAAATCTAGTTGGCTTTATCCTGCGACGATTTGTGATGGCCGACGTGAGGAATGTATCTGCTGCAATAGCTGGGAGGAGGCCTTCAGCTATCTTATAAAAGAGGCTAAGGCCTTCAAATGGATTGCCTCCTGGTGTCAAGGGCTCAGAGCCATATCTGCACACGAACAGCCCATATAAATAAGATGCAACGTTTAGGCTGAGTTATTTGGGGCAGTAGGGGGCTACCTCGTGTCTCCATACGGGGAGCTGGTCGACCCCGCCCCATCCACGAGTCTCTCCCCGTGGGGATACTGGGGAGAGGTGGGGGGTCTTTTGTAATAGTTCCTCACCTTCTGGAAGTTCTGTGCTTGTAACGTCTTCTAATCTAGGAGGGCAGGATGAGAAAAAAACTTTGTCAGTTTATTCTTTAACCCTCAATAAAGATCATTTTGACTTAACTTGACTTGACTTGACATACTCTGTCACTCTCATTGATTCTGCCTTTTTCCTTGGCTTTCTGTTATCTTACTATCGGCTAATGTTAAGATCAGCTCCCTCCGCTGTTCCAGGGTGAAGTTGGCCAATCAGCTCCCTCCAATTTACATTTTCCGTTAAGCTGATTGGCCAACTTCACCCTGGAACAGCGGAGGGAGCTGATCTTAACATTTGCCTACTATCTTTCTGCCTTATTGACCCATTCATCTGCCTTTTTACCAAAGAAAACATCTTCCAAATAATTTGCCTTCTTTGATCTCCCCTGAAATCGGATTGTATCGGCTGTATGCAGCGGGGAGACCAGTGAAAACTGAAGAAAGAGGACGCATACGTACCTTACCCACTATGGCCTTATGGCCTGGAAACACAGCAGAAGAAGAAGGCTGACTTATTAAAGAC
>JAGGCT020002371.1:0-5000 GCA_017654935.2 Phymorhynchus buccinoides | reverse complement strand
AATTTCGATTTTTGGGTTTGTCAAAGACGATTCAATACATGAAAGATCGCAACAATTAGTTTTTCCAAGATTTGTTGGTGTGCTCCAGGAATCAACAGTTTCCATGGCACCCTTTTTCAGAAGAAGCCCTTTTTGAGGTCCAGAAATTGGCCCATTCTCCTGCCTTTTTTCCAAAAAAATCTTCCAAACAATTGTTCTCATTTGAGCTCCTCTGAAATCGGAATGTGTCGGCTGTACGCAGCGGGGAGACCAGTAAAAACTGAAAACCGGACACATGTACCTTACCCATTATGGCCATATGACCTGGGAACGCAGAAGAAGAAAAAGAGGTCCAGAAACACTTTCGCAATTTCAATGACTTCGTTAGCAATTTCAGTTTCTACGGTATGTGAACACAATTTTCATTCATATGTGGACTCAAAAAGTCAGGATATTCACTACTGTCTTGCATTTCAGTTTTCAGAGGGGGGGGGGAGCCAATCGTTTTCGAGAAACAGACATTTTTTGTTGACAAATTAAAATTTTCTGCGAAAGTGTTTTTACCCCTCAAAAAGGGACCTTTCTAAACATGGGTTACTATGGAAACTGTCCTCCGAGGCAACTTGGATAAACAAACTGTTGCAACCTTTCATGTATTCACTCTTCTTCGTAAACCTGGAAATCCAGTATCAAAGCTTTAACCCTTTCACCGCCAACCATATTTCAACCAAAACTTTCCATTACATGTACCTGGATAGAGAACAAAATCCATCTGCAGTATTGGGGATTCTTCTGTGACAGATATAAAATAAGGTCTATCCTTACTTCGTAAAACTAAGACAATAGGGTCTTTGGATTATAGACCCCAATTTGATGCCTTTTAGTGACATAGGTGTTAAATCACTGTGGTGCTAAAATGCGACTTTGGCGGTGAAAGGGTTAATATTAGAAATATTATTAACGATTTTGTGGGTTACATTTTTTTCTTAATCACTCTATATTATGGAACTTTGTGCGAAAACTCAACTCAACTCAAACAACTTTATTATCTCTTAGAGAGAAATTAAAAAAAGACTGAACAATTATAAGCAGCACTGTCCTACTTTTTTTTTAAAGTCATTCTATATTATGGAACTTTGTGCGAAAAGTTGTATTAAAAAAAAAAAGACTAAAAATTATAAACAGCATTATCCTCATTTTTATTTAGTCACTCTATAAATATGGAACTTTGTGCGAAAAGAGTGAATTGTATTTTAAAAAAACAAATTATAAACAGCATTATCCTATTTGTTGGTCCCAGTCTTATATACAATTTTTTTTATCGCAATAAGTTTCATATGTCAACGGATTATCTGAAGATAGTCCGCTTTGACTCTTAGGTGTCGTAATATTCCTAGGTGCATTAAAGGGACACCCTGAGGGATGAGTTTTTGCAAGAAACACGTCGAGAGCACCAGAAAAACAGCCCTTTTCAAGGATCAAACACTCACTTTGCTCTAGTTTCCTAGAAATCAAACCGTCAAAACGGCGATTCCTCCTTGGCGGAGTTGCCGGAGAGAGAAGCTATTTTGGACGGGGTGGGTGGATGACACTCAAAGTGGTTGAAGCTTTTTCTTTTTTGTAGTGCAGTATAAAAAATCCCCTTTTTTTTACCCAGTCAAAAAAGTGAGAGTTGTTTCCCTTTCTATAACTCTTTTGTGTCCATTCCGGCAGTCAATGGCGAAGCCCTTCCTAAATGACACAACTCATTTTTTCTTGGCAAAACTAGCCAGGTTTTACGAACCAAAAGTTTTACAACACGGGCAGTATTGTTGTGTCTTTGTATCCTTCTTATTTCTACTTGTTCAGAGAATGTTTCAAGGCATTTTCGTTGGTCTCATTTATATTTAGACTGGCTGTTGTTACGGTTTTGAAGCCTGTCTCAGTGTCAGACTCAGTGTTGTTGCACGGTTCATTGTGTTCAGCCTACCACGGTGTTTTTTCTCGACACTCCATCTACGTTACGGGCCTTTCGTCAGCATTTTAATCTCAAGTCTGTTCACTTCATAAGATAGCATTGTGAATGAAATGGCACTCTGTGTGTGTCAGTGCAAACCCGTCCAGACTTATGCTACATATGTTTTCACGTTCAGTTTTTGTGACGATAACATGCAATAGCCTAGATAGGGACTGTAGCAGTGCAAACTCACAATACCCACTCTTTTAAGTCTTTCTTACTTTTTTTCTCTCTCAACTATCCGTCTGTTTACTTTTCATAACTTGAGATAACAGTATGTGTTAGAAATTCAATGTCTCGGTGCAAACAGCGTAAACACCATGCTGGAGAACCTGGGCTGGGCCTCTCTGGAGAGCAGACGGCACAGGACCAGGTTCTCCATGCTGCACAAGATCAGCACCGGCGCTGTGCGCTGCCCCAGCCTCCAATCCAAGCTGGAGTCTCTTCCTCCTCGGCAGCGACGTGGCCACGGCCTGCAATTTAAAAGATTTCAATGCTGCACTAAGTATCGATCAAATGCATTCCTCCCAAGGACCATCAGGGAGTGGAATGATCTGCGGCAGGACGACCTCTGCTCCCACTTAATCCCTCCATACCCTCTTTCCAGGACGCAGCATCACGCTCAGACCCGAGCAGCGGGCGCGAGCTGGCTGGGTCACTAAACCCGAACACCCCTATGTCCATGCAGCAGCTTGGGCCCAGTATCAGATGGAACAGTCTTTTTTTTCTCCTAAGGGTGCCAGATTGATCAATTTAATGATCGTGGGCCCCAAAGAGAAGAAGAAGAAGAAACAGTCCGGGCTCATGCTTTCTTTCACATTCAGTTGCATGTGTGCCCAACGATGGCTATTGTATTTTATTGTAGTTTAATGTTTTATGTATGGCATGCCGTGGGCCAATTTGCGTCCAACGTACAGCTCTTGTGCGTTAATATTTTATGTATAGTAGTCTGTGGCCAATGGGGGCCCATTGTATCTATGTTAATGTTTTATGTACGTCAGCCGTGGGCCAATGTGGGCCCAGCATCAGCTATTGTATGTTAATGTTTTATGTACGGCAGGCTGTGGGCCAATGTGTACTCAGTGTACAGCTATTGTATGTAAATGTTTTATGTACGGCAGGCTGTGGGCCAATGTGTACTCAGTGTACAGCTATTGTATGTAAATGTTTTATGTACGGCAGGCTGTGGGCCAATGTGTACTCAGTGTACAGCTATTGTATGTAAATGTTTTATGTACGGCAGGCTGTGGGCCAATGTGTGCTCAGTGTACAGCTATTGTATGTTAATGTTATGTGTACGGCAGGCTATGGGCCAATGTGTGCCAAGTGTACAGCTACTGTACGTTAATGTTATGTGTACGGCAGGCTGTGGGCCAATGTGTGCTCAGTGTACAGCTATTGTATGTTAATGTTATGTGTACGGCAGGCTATGGGCCAATGTGTGCTCAGTGTACAGCTATTGTATGTTAATGTTATGTGTACGGCAGGCTATGGGCCAATGTGTGCTCAGTGTACAGCTATTGTATGTTAATGTTATGTGTACGGCAGGCTATGGGCCAATGTGTGCTCAGTGTACAGCTATTGTATGTTAATGTTATGTGTACGGCAGGCTGTGGGCCAATGTGTGCTCAGTGTACAGCTATTGTATGTTAATGTTATGTGTACGGCAGGCTATGGGCCAATGTGTGCTCAGTGTACAGCTATTGTATGTTAATGTTATGTGTACGGCAGGCTATGGGCCAATGTGTGCTCAGTGTACAGCTATTGTATGTTAATGTTATGTGTACGGCAGGCTGTGGGCCAATGTGTGCCCATTGTAAGCTTTTGCATGTGCACTCAGTGTCAGCTATTGTACGTTAATGTTTTATGTACAGCAGGCTATAGGCCGATGTCTGCCCATTGTTAGCTATTACAGGTGCACACAGTGTCAGCTATTGTATGTTAATGCTTTATGTACGGCAGGTCGTGGGCCAATGTACGCCTAGTGTCAGCTATTGTACATTAATGTTTTATGTAAGGCAGGCTGTGGCCAGTATGGGCTAATGTGTGCCTCCGTGTATAGCTATTATATATAGTGTTTTATATTCGACTGGTTGTGGGCCAATGGTTGCCCAGCTTCAGCTATTGTACATTAATGTTTATGTACGTCAGGCTGTGGGCCAATGTGTGCCATGTGTACAGCAATTGCATTTTAAAATGTTTTATGTATGGCAGGCCGTGGGCCAAACAACGCCTAGTGTACAGCTGTTGTGCGTTAATGTTTTATGTATGACAAGCGGTGCGTGGGCCAGTCTGTGCCTAGTGTCTTTATTATATTTTAAGGGTTTATGCATAGCAGGCCCTGGGCCAATCTGAGCCCAGTGTTAGCTATTATATGTTAATGTTCAAGGTGAAGTATGTCTGAGCAGGGCAGGTACAGTGCTGCTTAAATTTAATTTAATATAGCTGTGTTGACTGTCAAGGCCGTAAGCCTGTGAGAAGCTGGTATTTACGGTATACGCCACTGAACAGCTTTTTACGGCTAGGTGTATGGCTGTTTTGAATGCCTTTGTTACTATTGTATAGCTGTTTTGTTTCATATAGCTGTTTTATTTTCAGTGTATGTCTGAACTGTTTTGATTTTTATGTCTAGCAGGCCTTTCCTATACGGGAGTATAGCTGTTTTACTTCTATAGAACTGTTTGGATTGCCAGTGTATGTCTTTCAGGCATTAACAGTATGTAACAGTTTTAACTGTATCTTTGTTTCGAATTTCAGTGTCTGGCAGACATCATGCTAATTATGTTACAATTTTATTTTCTATGGCTGTTCAATAATGTCTCAGACCATGTTTCAATGTGTGCAATGGTGTCCCCTGTCAGGACGAATGTCTGCGAGTAGCAGTATATAGCTGTTTTCAGTTGACCTTATGTCTGTTTTAACTGTCAGTGCTGGTCTGGCAGACACTATGCTGATGCATAGTAAATAATACTTTTGTATGACTGTTTACTTCAGTCTATCAGGCCATGTTTCAATGTGTGTCTAT
>JAGGCT020002370.1:17500-25000 GCA_017654935.2 Phymorhynchus buccinoides | reverse complement strand
TATGAGGTACATTGGGGATTTCTATTTCATATTAAATGGGGATTTAAATGCAAGAAGCGGATCCCAGAATTATAGTTTTTGTGGTGATGAAAGTGATTTTGATCCTATAACGTGTCCAACTTACAACCAATTTCCAAGGTTATCACAGGATAGCATCTTAAACAATTTCGACGAACAATTGATTGCATTTTGTAATGTGTATGATTCAATTTTGCTAAATGGCCTTTGTGAACATGGTTTTGATGACTCTTGTACATTTATTGGACCTTCTGGTCAAAGTTTAGTGGATTACTTTGTCATGCCCATTGAATTATTTGGTTCTATCAAGGTTTTTTGTCTCACTGTCGAAACGTCTATAGATTTAGATCATCTTCCAGTAACTATGGTTGTAGAAATCAAGAGAGATTCTATTGAAAGTAATGTTCAAACAGAAAAGAAAGTGACTGAAAAATATGTGTGGAACAAAGAATTAGAAGATGAATTCCTTAGATCTTGGGAGAGTGGTAATATTCAAAATAGACTGACTTCAGCAGGAAATAAATTAAAAGAAGATGTAGATAGTGCACTAGAAGACATTGTGCAGTGTTTGAAAGACTCTAGTCAATGTATGTTCAAAATATGTTTTATTAATGATAAAAGAAAGGATTCTGAATGGTTTGATGAGGAATGTGGAAAAGTTAAAAAAGAAACCAGAGGCTTATTAAATTACTTTAGGAAAACACGGGATAATGAGGACCAATTAATTTATAATGCAGCCGCGAAGAAATATAGAGCTTTATTAAGAGCTAAGGAACGAGCTTATAAAAAACAAAAAGTTGAAGATTTGGGGAGATAACAAAATCAGAAGTAACTCAGTCTATTGGTAAACTGAATATTGGTAAAGCCTCTGGTGTAGATTATATTTCTTCAGAGATGATAAAAACTGGCGGCCAACATGTACACAGTTTACTTACTAAACTATTTAACAAGATTTTTACATCTGGAATTTACCCTCAGGGGTGGGCAAAAAGTATAATTATTCCAACCTTTAAAAAGAGCAATCCTAGTAATGCGGATAATTATCGGGGGGTTCACTTCTTAGCATCATATCCAAGTTTTATACTATTATTCTTAATACAAGACTCTATTACTGGTTAGAGAGCAATGAATAAATTTCTGAATGTCAAGCGGGTTTTCGTAAAAAGCATTCTACAATTGATGAGATATTTACTTTACAAGCAGTGATCCAAAAAATATTAACTAGAAAAAGCAGAAAGTTGCATGTAGCTTTTGCAGATTTTAGAAAAGCTTTCGACAGTGTTCGACATGAAAAACTGTTAGTGTCTTAAAAACCAAGGTGTTGAAGGACAATTTCTTGCCACTCAAAAATCCATGTACTCTTCTTCACTTGCATGTGTACGGGCAAACTGTGAATTGACAGAAATGTTTGAAACACCTATTGGAGTTCGTGAAGGCTGCGTTTTAAGCCGAACTTTATTTTCAGTTTTTATTAATCAATTAGCAAACAATATCAATGAACATGGTAAGCATGGTGTTCAACTATTTCCAGATATCATGGAATTATTTATATTACTTTTTGCAGATGACGTAGCTTTGTTATCGACCACTCCTACTGGTCTTCAAAATCAGTTAAATATTTTAAGCAACTGTTGTGGTCATATAAAACTTAGTGTAAGCATTGACAAAGCTAAAGTTATGGTGCTTCGTAAAGGAGGATACTTAGGGAGACAAGAAAAATGGTTTTACAAAAGAAAAATCTTAGAAGTGGTTAATAATTATTGTTACTTAGAATACTATTTCACAACTATGAACAGTGCTAAAAGGGGCACTTTGCATTTAGCAACTAAAGGGAGAAAGGTAGTCTTACAGATTAATAGAGTTTTTAGTAAATGTAAAGAAATGACAGCTAATACTTTCTTTAACATTTTTTACAGCAAGATTCAACCAATACTTTTATATTCAGCATAAATTTGGGGGTTGAATATATTAGATCACTTGGAAGGAGTACACATGTTAGCATGTAAACGATTTTTAGTTGTGCCTGGAAGAACCCCAAACAAGATACCCGCTCTATGTAAATTCTTATTGTGCATGTATGAGATTACTTATCGTTATATTCTGGTGATTATTATTCCCGGGGATTGGAAAAACGCCTATGTTACAGCTTATATTTAAAAAAGGTACCAAGAGTGATCCAGGAAACTATAGGCCAGTTAGCTTAACATCTGTGACTTGTAAAGTTTTTGAATCCATTATTAGAGATGTAATTATATCCATTGCAATTTTACACTAAGTACTGTTTATTTGGAAGAAGACAAGAAGTAGTAAAGATCACTAGCATAGGGCGGTTCATCTGGCTTGACTATCTTTCTTCTGTTCACCCCACACATCATGCAAATAACAATGACGACGGTACAATAGGAGATGATATACTGCAACACAGTGCTAGATTTTCCCCTTGTATACGTGTGGGGAATGTTGCAGCTGAGCGTCTTTCCCGACTTTTGGGATCTCCACGTCAACCTTCGTGAGGGGACTTTTCTCCAGACTACAGGGGCACAGTTCGTGGTTCACACCTGATCCAGATAAACCGGGCTTCAGCATGAACAGACTATGCAACACCTCACACCCCATGTTGAGCTCGCGTCCTCCAGCTGGAACAGAACAGAACAGAACAGAACAGAACAGCTGTTTATTGCCTTAGAAGTCAAAAACAACTTATTTGGCACAAAACAATAACAATTTAAACTAACACGATTGCTTCTTATAATTTCAGATGTAAAAAAGGAAAACATGTCTATGGCTATGATCTTTGTTTAGTAGGTCTATTGTTTGGCTCTTTCTTTAAAACAATCGTAAATGAATTTTGATATTTCTTTTTGGTAGCATGAATTAAATCACTTATATTTTCGTCAATTGAATAATCCAAAATGCTTTTTAATTGTATGACAAGATTCTTTCTTAATTCAACATATTTAGTGCAGTCATTTAAAAAATGAAATTTATCTTCGATCTTATTGCAGGATACGCATTTTCTATTTTTCCTCGTTAGGTTTTGGTATCTTCCTTTCTTAATCATAAGATCATGGGAACTTGTACGTAGCTTTGTAAAAAGAATTCGATGTTTTTGGTTTATATTGCTTACTAAGCATTGTTCCATACCATAATCTTTTGTTATAGCATTATAGAAAATTAGCTTAGATGTCTCTTGTTTTTCTTTTTTCCAAAACTGAATATATAGATCTTCCAACTTCTTTTGCATTGCACAACATAACCGTTTAATATTTAATGTATTCTGATTATCCCAAATGTGTTTGAAGCCTAGTGTCCTAAAAATGTTTTGAACTGTTGTTATCCATCTGTCCTCATCACCATTTTTATAAGTATGGTCGTAAAGTAATTTAATGTAAGAATTCTGATTTGAGTTAATTATATGGAACCAAAATGTTATCACCTGATGTATAATCATAAACATGATCGGGAATCTGCCTAGTTCTCCTAAAGTAGGCAATATCATCGCTTTTTTATGCACACCTAAACCTGTCTACAGAACTTTGTATGCATATTTTCAAATGTAAAAGAACCTGATAAGCATTTCGTAAGCACTTCATTTATATCCAAATTACCCTGCCATACTTCAGCACCATAAGTATGCCAACTCCGCCTGAAACACTCAACACCAACGATTAATACAGTGCGTGTCGCATGTTAAGAACTCTGTGTATTATGTAATGTGTGTGGGTGCTCTTCTATAATTTTCTTCTTTATTTTATATTTAAGATTACCCCCCTCTCCCTTGCGACGCGATTAGTTGGAATAGATCAGTAGGAAGGTAGGGAGGGGATATCAATAAATACATTAGCTAGGGCCTTTAGAAGTACTTACCTTTTGTGTTGATGCTGAGTGGATGTAATAAACGTGTTGTCTCGTAAGTACACGACTGGGGTGTTTCTGAGCGTGTTTGATAATTCATTTCTGTTGCCATGAATTTTGTGTCTTTTGGATCTGTGTGAATAATACCCTAGACGAAAACGTAACAGACAGGTCAATTTATGTGTGAATATTATTACAAACGTTAAGCCATTTTATGATATGTCCTCTTCTTCTCCCTCTCCTTGGTGAATGCCAGTACACATAGTAGGTTACGTGACGTTGCTTTGCAAGGGATGCATGTGACAAGACTGTGTCTTTTAACTCTTTAGCTTTAACTCTACCCTTTAACTCATCAGCTTCTCAACCCTCAGGTCCCCCTTTACTGGAGTTGAACTCCCACAACATCACAGAGTGCCTCATGAAGAACAAGACGTGGACTTTGTCAGCAATGTCCGGTTCTTTAGTGTTCAACTCTTTTGGCCTTTCTTCAGAATACCAAAGCCCTGAACGTTTCGTGTGTTGCATTTTCCTAACGCCTTCTGCGGGTTTTATTCTTCATTTTTACCATATTCTACAGACCGGTAACTTCTCAGAGGGATTAGAGATACATTCATACGATGAAAACCAAATTGACCCCCAAAATAGAAGACCATTATTCCAGTCGTCTGACTTTGCGAACAGCCAGTTTCACATTTTTACTCGACCTCTCAGCCGTGTAAACATTTCCATCATTTATCATCACTTGGGTGGAAGACTATCAACTGGGGATTTCAGTGTTGTTATCTGCTTTTCCGCTGTAGTTGATACAACCCAGCTGCTACGCACAACATTTGCTGGTCTTTTCCAAGGTAAGATTATTTCGCTGGTGACAGATATGCCTATGAGCCTAAACACTAAAACAGTAGATGAACAATGAATTTAAGTTCCGTTTCTAAACCAATTACTGTAGATTCATTGTCTTTATTTAGAATAATAAAACATTTATAAACAAGAGTATGAATGGCAAGTTATGTAAAGGAATCCGTGTATCAAAAACCAGATGGAGTTGCCAAAGACATTTGTAGATATGATAAGTTTGCTTACGACTGAAGAGAAGAGAACCAGGCTGAATTCTTAATATAATGATAATTGTAAAAACACTAACCTTCAACTGCCTAGATTAAGACACAAATTAAAAAAATAACCGATAACGATGACGAGAGTAGTACATAGAAACTGTTCATTTTGCAGTAATACATTGAAATCATAGGATTCAGTTGTATGAGACATTAACTATTTCGCCGCCAATGTCGCATTTACGCACCACAATGGTTTAAGACCCATGTCACTAAAAGGCATCAAATCAGGGCCTGTTATCTGAAGACCCTATTTTCTTAATTTTGGGAGGTAAGGATAGGTATTATGTAATACATATGAGATGACATTATCGCAGTGCCTTCATCAGTGGATGCGCAAGTGGCTATGGAGACCAAACTCAGAAGCACACATGCGATTGCAGGTGGGATTCCAGATGGGACTTCTTCTTCTTCTTCTGTGTTCCCAGGCAATGTAGCCGTAATGGGTAAGGAACGCATGCATCCAGTTTTCAGTTTTCACTGGTCTCTCCGTTGCGTAGAGCCGACACATTCTGATTTCGGAGGAGCTCAAAGGAAAATATTATTTAGAAGATTTTGTTTTAAAAGGCAGGAAAATGAGACAATAAGTCAGAAAGATGGTAGATTATATAAATAAATGGAAAAGACAAAGTCAAAGATTGTGGCAGATTAGAGGAAGTTACAAGCACTGAACTTCCAGAAGGTTGAGGAACTATTTTTGCGAAAGTATCCCCACGGGGAGAGACTCGTGGAGGAGGTGGGGTTGTCCAGCACACCGTATGAAGGCACGGGACATGGAACACCAGCTTGGACAGGGACCAACACAGCCCTGTTGTTCTTCTTCTTCTTTAATTTAACGTCTTTTCACTTAAAAGTGACATTAGACACGCAGCTCTGTGATGCCACACTCGTGCTCTCTCGTATTCCCAAGAATACATAACTACTATTTAACTTTACTGTATCTTTTCTCTTTCTTATGTGCTTTGGTCTGTTCATAATATGAAAATATGCTCTGCATAATTATGTACATTAATTTGTTAAAGGCTATTTAACATCACCAGACTGGGATGGTGTAACACCAATGGTGCTCAATATGGACACATGGACCAGAATCTCTGTGCCACTGAATTACGTCATCATACTGAGCATGTTTCACTTTGATGTGTCTCAATCATGGACCATCTGCGGACAATTTTCTATCTTTGTTTATGATGATGCGGAATTCACCAAAGCTCTGGCGCGATACTGTAGTACTTTTCAACCTGGCCCAGATGTATATGATCCCGAATTGAGACTCCTGTACTTGAGGTTGTATAGTTCAACCAGTGTTCCACTCACTGGATTCAAAATTAACTTCTCTTTGTATTCCAAGTCTTCTCGGCCACACCAACTGGCTGATGGCCTATGGAACTGTTCGATGCTTTCACGATCAGAATTAAGTCATGCTTTCCCTTGTAACATGCTGGTAGACTGTGTGGGGATGGAGGATGAAGAGCCCTGTTCCTACACCAGCGGTGGATGTGGCGTAGGGAGTTTGACTATTGGTGACAGCTGTTATCTGTACGTGATAAAAGAGTTTAAAATTCGGAAAGACTATATGTCATGGCATGAAGCAAACAGTAAATGCATGCTCCGTGGAGCTCAGCTAGCCAGTCTGAACTCCTACCAGGAAATGGAGGCTGTCAGACAAATGTTGTTCAGCATACATAGAGAAACGTGCGTGTGGATTGGAATGGTTCTTGTCGATGCTTCTCTACCTTACATGTAGGCCTATAGTATACACATGCCAAAGAAACGCTCTTTTTGTCTCCCTTTGTGTGTTTTTATCTATCTGTCAGTAGATTTGAGTCAAGAGTAGGGGGTTTTTTCAAGAGAGGAATGACAATAGCATGTTTCAAAGAACTGTCAAATGTGCCAGTAAGAAGGCTGTGGTTAATGCTTGAGGTGATGAGTGGGACCAAAACATCCTAACATTGTTTTACTAGCTCTGTTGGCATTGGATCAAGGGAACAAGCCTTGTTTGGGGACAAGAGTTGGACCTTGGAGTATGATATTGCTGCATTACAAAGTTTATAAATGCCAGTTAAGCACTCGAAATGGTGTCTGAAATGTTCTTAACTAGAGGTCATTAACGTTTTTAAGTGTTTTTATCCATCAATACGATATCTTAAACGTGTGTTCATTCCATTTATAATGTTGCAATGTGTTCAATTTTTAAAGAGGTGGTGGTGGTGGTGAGTGAGTTCACTTCTACATGGTGTTTTCCCCATGTCAGTTAAAATAATTAGGTTTACACTTTGTGATGAAGATGTTAATGCATTATTATAGCTTTCTCTGTCACCCCCTTCCCTCTCTCTCCCTCTGTGTGTGTAGGCCTATATGCCTGTGAGTACAGTTTTGCGCTTCCAGTCATAATACGTAGCTTGGTTTTTGATCGAAATGTGTTGGGGTTTTTTATGTGATATTTTCAGCTTCACGCTTAGACGGGTACTGATTTCAGAAATTCGTAACCCTCTGGGTATTTTGAGGTAGA
>JAGGCT020002370.1:0-12500 GCA_017654935.2 Phymorhynchus buccinoides | reverse complement strand
ACATGTTACTTAAAGTTATATATGTCAATATAAAATTAAAAAAACTCATAAATTAGCGCGATATTTCGGTTTATTTTTTCAACCTTCGACGGGCAAAGCACCAGGGCAACTAAAACAGCCTTTAAAATACAGTGGTACACAATAGGAATTATGATCAAAACTCATAAAAGCAAACACGAAGCAAACAAGCAAAGAAGGCGATGTTTTGCACGAGCTCTTCAAAATTAAAAAAATCACTGTGATTTAAAGCTAACCCACAAAACCAGAATGTGTATGAGATCGTGTACATTTTTATCCAGGTCTCGGTGCGCCCCGGTTCGCATGTTGCCGTTTCGCATAAAGCCGATTCACATACTGCCGCTTCGCATACAAAGCTTTGTGGACATGGCATTTCGCATAAAACTCAGAAAGTTAGGGATAGGGTTAGGGATAGGTTAGGGATAGGGTTAGGGATTGGTTAGGGATAGGGTTAGGGATAGGTTAGGGATAGTAAGAAAGTAACAGAAAATCACGTAGAGTGCATTAGAACCTGCAAGAGTGCATAATATGTGAAATGGTAAACCTGTTTATGCGAACTGCCAGGTTTTTTTGGGAAGAGACACTCGACTTGCGCCCGCGGCTCTGATCAAAGGATTATGCGAAACGCATTATGCGAACCGGTGGGCACCCCCAGGTCTTACACATTCTCTCTCCGCCCCCCCCCCCCCCCCCCCCCCCCCCCCTTATATATGTGTTAGTTTATTGAATTATAAAATGTATGTGGTTTTTCTGCCGTGCCATTGCATAGTTTCTCTTTATGAAATAATAAAGTAGTGTTGAGTTGAGTTGAAAGAGGGGAAAGGTAATAAAGGCGTCATTGTGAAACAAGGTACAGGAAGATGTGGATTCACCTGGATGGTGCCATCGCTTACTACACAGGCTATATCTCAGATCTATTAAAGTGCAGTGCTATATACGCTATTTTGAATGCTTACGACGTTGAGACCTATTCAGGACATATGAGTCGTCGATGCAACTACCTTTGTGAATTGCCTTACAGTCCTAGGAGAATAACATCAATTCTCTCTAACGATTATAACGTGCACACAAACAAATCGTCAGAACAGCAGAAGGCAAAGGATAGATTTATTCCGTGTCCAGGAGATCACGTGACCCACACCTTCATGGCTTGTGACGTGGCCAGTCACTGTTGGAGCAGGAGTGTGCTGGACGTCATTGATTCCTGTGCAGCTGACGTCACGCCGCTGCCGCCTTTGTTCACGTGCCAGAATGACGCGGATCACGTGCCTTACACACTGGTGTGCGACCATCACCCTGACTGTCGTGACGGAACTGATGAAAGCTTCTGTGTGTACATTGCCTGCGATGTCAGAATGCATTTCCAATGTGATAATAAGCAGGTATGGTTGCTGTGTCTCTCCGTCTTTCTCTCTCTCTCTCTCTCTCTCTCTCTCTCTCTCTCTCTCTCTCTCTCTCTCTCTCTCTCTCTCTCTCTCTCTCTCTCTCTCTCTCTCTCTCTCTCTCTCTCTCTCTCTCTCTCTCTCTCTCTCTCTCTCTCTCTCTCTCTCTCTCTCTCTCTCTCTCTCTCTCTCTCTCTCTCTCTCTCTCTCTCTCTCTCTCTCTCTCTCCCTCTCTCTCTCTCTCAAAAAGCCTGAAAGCTGACATATTGTACACTTGTGCGTGCCTTTCATTCAACGTCTATCCACTACTCGTGACATTGTACGGAAAAAAGCATAAAGTGTGATTGTATGTGTGAGAGAGCGTGCGTGCATGTGAGAGTGTGCATGTGTGCACGCACGTGTGTTTGTGTATGTATGCGTATGAGTGCCTATGCATGTGTACACACACTCACACACTCCTCCTGATGTTTAGAGGAGTGTGTGAGTGTGTGTATGGAGAGGAGGGGAGGGGAGGGGAAGTGTGTGTGTGTGTGTGTGTGTGTGTGTGTGTGTGTGTGTGTGTGTGTGTGTGTGTGTGTGTGTGTGTGTGTGTGTGTGTGTGTGTGTGTGTGTGTGAGACATGTGGGATGTGTGTGTGTGAAATAATTTGCATTTGATTTTACATACAGTACTTGTTTTACCTTGGGTTATTCTCAATTAATTATTTTTATGCTTGTTTAATTTCAGACTTATCATGTTTATGCATATCCATTTATTTGCTCTCTTTACCTTTATCCAAGTTGGTTGTGTGTGTGTGTGTGTGTGTGTGTGTGTGTGTGTGTGTGTGTGTGTGTGTGTGTGTGTGTGTGTGTGTGTGTGTGTGTGTGTGTGTGTGTGTGTGTGTGTGTGTGTGTGTGTGTGTGTGTGTGTGTGTGTGTGTGTGTGTGTGTGAAGTCAAGTCAAGTCAAAATGATCTTTAATGACGATAAAGGAATAAGCTAAACAAAACTTTTTTTCATCCTGTCGTCATAAATAAATAAGAAATACAACTGAAGCAAACAAGATGAAAAACAAAAACTGTAAACAAAAAAAATCAATTTAACCATGTGTGTGTGTGTGTGTGTGTGTGTGTGTGTGTGTGTGTGTGTGTGTGTGTGTGTGTGTGTGTGTATGTGTGTGTGTGTGTCTGTCTGTCTGTCTGTCTGTTCAGAGATTTCAGTTTGTGCCATCCTTTTCATTTGCTTTTCAATACATTGGATTGTTTTCATTATTTCTATGCCTTTTCACATTTTATGAACACATTTATTTCTGTATTGTGTGTGTGTGTGTGTGTGTGTGCGCGTGCGCGCGCGCATGTGTGTGTGTGTGTGTGTGTGTGCGCGCGCGTGTGTGTGCGTGCTTGTGTGTGTACTGAATAGCATTACTTTATTATATTTTACTGTTTGCTGTGATGTTATCATTATGGTGTTCTTTATTATTAATGTTACTTATTTGTGGTGGGGGGGAGGGTGGTAGGTGGGAGTGTGTGTGACAAACTTAATTGGTCTATGTGAATAACATGTGCTTTTAACATGTATTTTATGTCTTAGTTTATTATATAATGTCTCGTCAGTTTTAGATTTAAATGCACGCTGAAAAAAGATTTTCTTCATTTGAAAACAATAAAGAAATTTTGGTACGCGCATTCTTTAGTTTCAGGTGTGTTCCCTTCTGTTTTCAAAACCGCTCTTGTAAGGCCCCTTCTCAAGAAGAACAAGCTGGATCCCAATAATCTGAAAAAATTACAGACCTGTATCTAACCTCCCGTTTCTCTCCAAACTCCTAGAGAAGACTGTTCTTAAACAACTTAACGATCATCTATCCTCAAACAACCTGTATCATCCTTATCAGTCTGCCTATAGAGCCAACCACAGTACTGAAACAGCCCTTGTTCAAATCGTCAATGACCTCCTTCTTGCTTCTGATGCTGGTCAGATCTCTCTTTTGACGCTTCTTGATCTCTCTGCTGTCTTTGACACCATAGACCACTCCATTATTCTGTCTCGTCTTGAACATACTTTTGGAATTAAGGGCCCTGCTCTTTCTTGGTTCTCCTCTTACCTTTCTGATCGTTTTCAATCAGTTCTGGTCAATGGTCGTCAGTCTGAACAGGTTAGGCTTTCTTGTGGAGTTCCCCAGGGGTCTGTGCTTGGTCCTGTCTTGTTTACTTTGTATACGTCACCTCTTGCCAATGTCATCGATCAGCACAACATGAAACATCACTTCTATGCAGATGACTCACAACTCCAAAATAATACAACCCCTGAAGATCTTGATTCTATTCTTTGAGAAAGTAACAACTGCTATATTGATATTCAAAATTGGATGGTTCAAAATAAACTTCAATTAAATGGTGAAAACCCCGAAGCAATGCTTGTAGGAACAAAAAACTAGCCTCTGTTTCCATAGAGTCAATCCAACTGGGTAACAATATCATTCCCCTCTCAGACTAAATCCTTAGGTGTCACTTTGGACAATTCTCTTTCCATGCAAAGTATCCTGACTCAGACCTGTCAGTCCTGCTATTATCAAATTCGTCGCATTGGCTATATTCGTAAATATCTCTCGGATGAAGCCACAGCAAAACTTGTCACTTCCCTCATCCTGTGTCGTCTTGACTACTGTAATGCTCTCCTTTCTGGCCTATCAGTCTCTTCTCTATCTTGTCTCCAGCGTATTTAAAACACAGCTGCTCGTCTTGTCCTTAGGAAGAAAACGTTCGACCATGTTAGCCCTCTTCTCCGTTCTTTGCAATGGATTCCTGTCGCAGACAGAATTGAGTATAAATTAAGCACCCTTTGCTATAAATCTATCCATAAAGCTGCTCCATCTTACCTCTGCGATAATATTTCCATTTATACACCAGCTCGCACATTACGTTCAGTTTCTGACCCTCTTTCTCTCCAGATCCCTAGGTATAAGCTTTTAACTGTTGGTCGGCGCTCTTTTGCTGTCTCAGGACCGACATCTTGGAACAAACTTCCTCTTTCCCTCCGTCAGCGACCGACCCTCTCTGCTTTCAAATCTAACCTCAAAACCCACCTGTTCCCCCATCATTGAGGCTCCACTCTCTTTCTCTTCTCTCTCTTGCCTTTAGGTCTTTTTCTGCTGTATACCATTTATGTGATACGTGTGTGTTCGCTTTGTATTGCATTTTTGTTTGATTGCGTTATGAATGCTAACGTGTGTGTGTGTGCGCTTTGATTTGATTTATATCAAGATTCAGCGTCGTATAAATACTGTATGTTGTTGTTGTTGTTGTTGTTGTTAGACAAGCCTACAGTATATGGTATGTATGTATGTGTGATATGTGATATGCGATACTGTATAGACACAAAGGCGTCTCTGTGAAATTCGGGTTGCACCCACGTTGGAGATCGCGTCGCAGCCAGAGGCGCGCCACCAATTTGTTTTATTATTATGGCGCAATAAACAAACGAAAAAAGGCAAAAGATACAAACTCATGATAAACTTCCCATGCAAAAAGCTCGGAGGCTCCAAAAATGTCATCAAATCTAGGCACCATTTATTTGAGCTGTAATTGCTCTTTTTTCTAAGAATAGACTTTTACAGCTTTGATTACTAAGACGTGGTGTAATTGTAAGCAATAAATATTATGTAACCGGAAAGAGCAATCATTTTGAGCACACGTTCACTCAAATTTGTTTTATCCAACTACCCGTTCACGTGCATCACGTGGAATTTGAGCACCATCCCCCAAACTGACAATTCACTGAAATGGAGCGAAAACATCAAATATAATAAAATTGTCACGATCAACGGCATTTCTTTCTCACATCGTATAGGCCGTTCAAGAGACTAAGTTTCGGTGAGGTACTGATGTCATTTGACACGCAAAGAGTTGTCTTTCTGTGTTGACATGCTGGCGAACAGTAAGTTTGGGACATCGCGTTGCCTCCAGAACTTGGAGCCGCAGCCATGAGCTTGGTACTGCTGATAGACGTCGTGAATGTGGCAGGATTTGTTTTGGGGCATGACAGTCGATAAAACTGGCTGTTTTCCTTTTTTAGGCCTGCCAAATCCATTTCACACAATGCTCTCTGGCAGCATTTTGATTTGCTAAATGCGTCAGTATTTCCACTCACACTGTGACTCTGAGGAACTGAATCCATGATGCTGTCTTCACCCCACTTCCTAGACATGTTTGGGCATCCTGCTATTTCTAACTCATAAGCAGCGCTGTCTTTAGAGAGCCCAGAACCACGTCAGCAGGACATTATGAGACTGGGCATGAATCCTGTTCATCAACGAGTTCAGGGTCTGTCTCTATTGCAATGACGATATTGCCAGGGTGTGGAGGTTTCAGTGCTACCTAGAAACGTGAGTCATAGGGTATGGCAAATCTTGGGGAGGCTCTTTGATGGGTTTGGCCTCTATCAGCATGTTGAGGAAATGGTGTCTCAAATTCTTCGGAAGGAACCTCCGGTAGCTGTTCAAGACAGGGATGAGTTGCTCGAAGTCTTCGTCAAAACACTTTGCTGGTACGACCCGAGATTACCTCATCTCCATGGATGATAACGCACCTTTTCAATCAATCAATCAATCAATCTATCAATCAATCAATAACTTTAATGATCCCTGAGGAAATTACGAAGCTCATTCACAGGCTCGATAAACAAACAATAAAGAAAACAACTGCTGATAAACAAACAATATTAAAACATATGTTATATTTAACTCAAACATCACAGAGGAAAAATATTTAACATCGTCCAATGAATAAAATGTAGAGATTGATTAAATTTACATACAAGATATTAGGACAGAGGAAAACAGTAAATACATTTAACATCGTCAAATTAATAAAATGTAGATATTGATTAAATTTGCATATAAGATATTATTAAGATCACACATACAAAAGATAAGATATTAAGAAGCAGTATACATACATCGAACATCACAAAGGAAAAAAGCGAAAGCATATACCAGTGTCAGATAATTAAAAGGAAACTTATTTAATGATTAAAATATTAACCCCCCCTCCACCGCTCCCCCTAACATCTCCCTTTCCCATCCCCCCCCCCCCCTAACCCCCTCCCCCCCCCCCCCCCCCCCCCCATGCTCACACACACGCACGCGCACGCGCACACACACACGCACGCGCGCGCACACACACACGCGCACACACGCGCGCACACGCACACACACACACGCGCACGCACACACACGCACGCACGCGCGCGCGCACGCGCACACACACACACACACACACACACACACACACGCACGCACGCACGCACACGCACACACGCACACACACACACACACACACACACACACACACACACACACACCACCCCCGTGCACATTTGCCGGTCAAGCTATTCAGAGCAAGGTTGGTTACAAGGCTGGTTTTCATCGAGCAAGGTTGGTTACAAGGTTGGTTACAAGGTTGGTTACAAGGTTGGTTACAAGGTTGGTTACAAGGTTGGTTACAAGGTTGGTTACAAGGTTGGTTACAAGGTTGGTTACAAGGTTGGTTACAAGTACCTACAGCCAGAGTCCACTGTCCATACGAGGTATGTTGCCCAATCCAGAGATTTCAGGCTGATAAAACAGTGTTGGAGCATGCTCCAGGCAGCCGTTCACCGTCGTCCACAGCATATCAGAAGTTTACAGGACGGACAACAGTGCCTGGTAGAGGAGTGAAACACCCCGGATAAGCAGAAGCTTCTAAAGCTACTCCAGAGCACTACATGGCATAGCCAGGCTGGTGTTGCCATGTGGGGCGTCACACATGCTTATCCGTGACTTTTGTCACCACAAAAAGCAACCATTGATTTAAGAAAGATGTATGAATTCTTGGTTTAAGGAAATCAATCAGTTTCGGACCTCGTATTTTGATTAAAATATGAAGTTGAAATGTCGATCAAACTAAATATGGAACAAATTGCGATTGTTTTATGTTTATCTGGGATAATTTTGCATGCGTAAAATCACATCCTTAGCAAACTGTGAGCGGTATATAATATTATACATGCTACTAACATAGTTATATAAAATTATATTAGGATTTTTGTCTTTCAATGTTGTTTTTTAATGTTTCACAGTGTGTTACCCAAAATCGGGTGTGTGACAAACATCCTGACTGCAGAGATCTCACAGATGAAGGATTTATGTGCTCAGGGGGATATGGAGTAGAACACACATGGCTTGACACGAAGCCTCCTGCTGTTGTTGAGTTTGACGGCTATGGGGCAGTGACAATGCAGGTGATAAACAGTTCTATTGTCCACGGGTCACCTGTCTGTCCAGACACCCACTTTCAGTGTGCAGGCGATGGTTATTGTCTGCCCGTCTTTGTATGGTGTAACACAGTCTATGACTGTCCCCAGCATGAAGACGAAGAGCACTGCGACAGATACACTTGTCCAGGATTCTACCGTTGTCGGGCATCCAGTGTGTGCCTCCATCCCCAACACGTGTGTGACGGCATGTACCAGTGTCCTCAGCGAGATGACGAGTTGTTGTGTGATAGCACGTGTCCTGAGCAATGCACGTGCTATGGTCAGGCCTTGTTCTGTGATGATATCCTTTACCCATCATTAGATCTATATCCATATCTACGCTTTCTTGATGCTAGCGACAGTGGTCTACAATACGCATGCGTGTCAATGAACACATTACTTATTTATTTGAGATTGGCAAGATGTGATCTGATTAATATAACACTGCACCAACTCCCAAACCTACATACTTTAGACCTGAGTGAAAACTATCTGACCTCCATCACTGATCAACATTTGAAGTTTCTTCCTAACTTGCGCCAGCTGGTTCTCTCTGATAATCCACTGACCACAGTCATCGAACCCACTGATGGGTTTTCTTTTCTGCATCATAAACTGAAATCACTGGACGTGTCCCAAGTCATGATGAAGGACCTTGATCTGTCACTGCTACATTTCTTTCCCAATCTCCAGATGCTGAATCTAAGTGACTGCGGTGTGGATAATGCTTTCCTTGAAGGCAATCATTCTTTCACACGTTTCCATGTATTGGATGCACGTGGCTGTTCCATGACTGATTTCCCTGCCAACATCTTTGAAGGCTCAGAACAGCTACAGACTGTGTTTGCTGACAACTACAAACTGTGCTGTCAGGACATTCTCCCAAATGATTTTATCTCTGACCAGTGCCACGCTCCTTCTGATGACATTTCTTCATGTCAGTCCTTGTTGAAATCCAGTGTGTACCGTATACTCATTGTGCTGTATATGCTTTCAGCAATATGTGGCAATATTGTGTTGTTGGTTATTCACGTTATAATGTTGAAACATAAAGCGTGGAAAGGATTTGATGTGTTTATTACAAATCTGTGTTCTTGTAACATCCTGATGGGAGTGGATTTAGCTATAATAACCGTGGCCGATCGCGTATATCAGGGTACCTATCTATGGAAAGATGTTGTATGGAAACAGAGTATAGCATGTCACACAGCCGGTGTTTTTTCAATACTCTCCATGGAAGTATCAACCTTCATAATCTGCTTCATCACTTTGGATCGAGTGCTGGTTCTACACTTCCCAACCAGTCGGCTTCACGTCCACAAGATCAGTGCGATGATGGTGTGTGCTGTTATGTGGACTGCTGGCCTGCTTCTGGCGGCTATACCTTTACTGCCCATGACGTCACATTGGCAGTTTTACGGTCAAAATGGCATCTGCATTCCATTGCCAATACACGCACAGAAGTTTTCTGATCAGCCACTTTTCTTCCACTTCATAATCGTTCCTAATTTTCTCCTGGCTGTACTCATTACAGTCGGACAAGTCACAATCTACAAATCAATTCAAAGCAATCAACTGTCTGACATCAACTGTGATAAAGGAAGCAATGCAAAAACATCTGCATCTCGTCATCAGTTTTCTGTTGCGGTGTCTGATTGTCTGTGTTGGTTTACTGTTGGATTTCTGGGCCTGTTGGCCTCCAGTGGCCACTCTGTGTCCAGTGAGGTCAATGTGGCCATGGCCATTTTGGTGCTGCCCCTCAACTCTGCCATCAGTCCCCTTTTGTACATGCTCAGCATGAGGCTTGAACATCTTCGTTTTCAGCGCCTACAGCGGTTGAAGCAATATCTGTTGAAGCAAACGAACACCACAAATACAACTCGCACTGTCCAAGCTGACAGGTGCACGAAGGAAGAAGCCCAAGACATTTTCTGCCACTGGGTCAGGCGAGGAATCTTGTCGAGCAAACATATGTCGCTTTGCAGCTCTAGTAAAGACAAACATTTTTTGTAGTAAGATAACGTATGAATAGAACTCTCTTTCTTGTGTTTGATTTTTACATGGTTCTCTCTATCTTTCTTTAACTACACACAACACAAATTCCATAGTAATACAAGAACCTGTTTTTTTAATCACACACATCACAACAGTAATACTATTACACGGAAAACACTGTATATTCAATGTTTCAAAGTTTTATTGATTCCAAAAAGCCCCTTGGGGGTACATGGAAAAAGACAGAAAACAAACTTTGAAAAACAACAACAAAAGACGCAACAAACAAACAGATAAACCTTCAACCTTCAACCTTCAAAAACAACAACAAAAGACGCAACAAACAAACAGATAAACCTTCAACCTTCAACCTTCAAAAACAACAACAAAAGACGCAACAAACAAACAGATAAACCTTCAACCTTCAACCTTCAAAAACAACAACAAAAGACGCAACAAACAAACAGATAAACCTTCAACCTTCAACCTTCAAAAACAACAACAAAAGACGCAACAAACAAACAGATAAACCTTCAACCTTCAACCTTCAAAAACAACAACAAAAGACGCAACAAACAAACAGATAAACCTTCAACCTTCAACCTTCAAAAACAACAACAAAAGACGCAACAAACAAACAGATAAACCTTCAACCTTCAACCTTCAAAAACAACAACAAAAGACGCAACAAACAAACAGATAAACCTTCAACCTTCAACCTTCAAAAACAACAACAAAGGCACAATAATACACACACATAATACCAAAAACAAAAATGTATACGAATAGCAAATCCCATTGAATGGGTGCGGCATAAACAGATGTGATAAGTTACACGCAATTAGGCTAAAAATTGCGACACAACAACAAAACAAAAATCGCTACATCATCCTAACAAACCACAACACAGTGCATCATTATAATCCGCCACAGCCACTCAACCTACAATAACCCCGGAAAACCCAGCTACAGCGAAATATTTCACAACATAACACTCTAACACCAATAACCCAACCGTATACAACAGCCACAAACCAGTCTCGCAATGGCGCAATATTTCACAACATAACACTATAACATCAATAAGCCAGCAGTATAAAACAGCCACAAACCAGTCTCTCAATGGCGCAATATTTCACAATATAACACTATAACATCAATAACCCAACAGTATACAACAGCCACAAACTAGTCTCGCAATGGCGCAATATTTCACAACATAACACTGTAACACCAATAACCCAACAGTATTCAACAGCCACAAACCAGTCTCGCAATGGCGCAATATTTCACAACATAACACTATAACACCAATAACCCAACAGTATACAACAGCCACAAACCAGTCTCGCAATGGCGCAATATTTCACAACATAGCACTATAACACCAATAACCCAACCTTATACAACAGCCACAAACCAGTCTCTCAATGGCGCAATATTTCATAACATAACACTATAACACCAATAACCCAACAGTATACAACAGCCACAAACCAGTCTCTCAATGGCGCAATATTTCACAACATAACACTATAACACCAATAACCCAACAGTATACAACAGGCACAAACCAGTCTCTCAATGGCGCAATATTTCACAACATAACACTATAACACCAATAACCCAACAGTATACAACAGCCACAAACCAGTCTCGCAATGGCGCAATATTTCACAACATAACACTATAACACCAATAACCCAACAGGCACAAACCAGTCTCGCAATGGCGCAATATTTCATAACATAACACTATAACACCAATAACCCAACAGTATACAACAGCCACAAACCAGTCTCGCAATGGCGCAATATTTCATAACATAACACTATAACACCAATAACCCAACAGTATACAACAGCCACAAACCAGTCTCGCAATGGCGCAATATTTCACAACATAACACTATAACACCAATAACCCAACAGTATACAACAGGCACAAACCAGTCTCGCAATGGCGCAATATTTCACAACATAGCACTATAACACCAATAACCCAACCTTATACAACAGCCACAAACCAGTCTCTCAATGGCGCAATATTTCATAACATAACACTATAACACCAATAACCCAACAGTATACAACAGCCACAAACCAGTCTCTCAATGGCGCAATATTTCACAACATAACACTATAACACCAATAACCCAACAGTATACAACAGGCACAAACCAGTCTCTCAATGGCGCAATATTTCACAACATAACACTATAACACCAATAACCCAACAGTATACAACAGCCACAAACCAGTCTCGCAATGGCGCAATATTTCACAACATAACACTATAACACCAATAACCCAACAGGCACAAACCAGTCTCGCAATGGCGCAATATTTCACAACATAACACTATAACACCAATAACCCAACAGTATACAACAGGCACAAACCAGTCTCGCAATGGCGCAATATTTCACAACATAACACTATAACACCAATAACCCAACAGTATACAACAGGCACAAACCAGTCTCGCAATGGCGCAATATTTCACAACAAATGAATGTGTCACTAGAACACACACCAAGCAGTCAAGGTAAGAAAAACATGTCAAGACAGAATAATCTAACTAAAATATGGGCGTTTGTGTTTTTTATGTTCTTGTATATAAAATTATATCCTTTGCATTATAAGACAATAATCTTTAATACTAACAAAAGATCACTTTAATTCCAGGCACGTTTCTCGTAGAGAAGCTTTGCTACTCCCGTAACTTATGATAACAGCAACTAACACGACACAATAATCAAAATAATAAAGCACAAGTGTTTTCTTGATATTGTTTTTCAATTACGTAACAACGCTCATACCGGTAGGGTATTGTG
>JAGGCT020002369.1:17500-20256 GCA_017654935.2 Phymorhynchus buccinoides | reverse complement strand
TTTGAAGAGCATGCCAGCAGTACAAGAACTGGATCTAAGAGGGAATCGTGTAAGCCAGTTTCCACTGGATGTGTTTTCAAGATCAAATAAACTGCAGCACATCATTTCTTGGAACCACAGACTGTGCTGTGAACATTTGCTTCCCAAACGCTCTACTGAAATCCAGTGCGTTTCTCCGCACACCGTCCTACCATCATGCACAACACTGCTGACCTCTGACCTGACCAGAGCTTTCTTCTGGTTGGTCACTGTGTCCAACGTCATAGGTCACGTGGCCTGCTTCATCATGACGACGTCTCCTGTCGTCACCAAGATGGCGGGAAGTCAGTTCATGAAGGCTGTTTTTCAGCTACACCTCGCTGACCTCAGTATGGGATGTCACCTTAGCATCATTTCAACAGCGGACTTTGTGTTTCGTGGAGAGTATTTGCAGAATGAAAAAGCCTGGATCCAAAGCTCAACTTGTAAACTGGCCGGGTTTCTGTCCCTTTTGTCGTGCACAGTATCACCAGTGACTGTTTTGTTCATCGCTTTGCACCACCTTGTTTCCTTCTCTCCCACTAATCGTTTATGGAAATTTAACGAACGCTTGATGATTGCAGTCTGCGTTTTAGTTTGGATATTTGGAAGCGTGTTGGCCTTAATTCCTTTCCTTCCCCGACTGTCACACTTGGGTGTTGAGAACCAGTCAGGTTTGTGTCGTCTGGCTTTGACCGATCACCACTGGTCACGGGGACAGTTCAGATGGTTCACGGTTGTTACTGCAATCAACTTTGTCATGTCTTTCAAGATAGGCACTGTTCAAAGCCTGACCTTCTGGAGAACACCCAAACACTGGATAACGCTGAATCCTAAGCAAAGACCAACCTATTCCTCTGTTCATTTGATGAGAAAAATATCGGTTGCTGTCACTGTTGTTTGGTTTGTATTTGGAGTGGTAATGGTGACGAATGTATGCGGTGTCGATGCGCTCAGCAAAGTTTACGACACTTTGGTTGTCTTCGTTTTGCCGATTAATTCTTCTCTCAATCCTTGGCTGTATGTGTGGACTGTTCACGCTCAGTCAAAATGTCAGAAACGAGAACTGAAACTACTTCAAATGTTCAAATCACGTGTTAAGATAGTTAAACTGCAGTCAAATAAATGAATAAAACAATATGATACTTATTCTTCGTCTTCATCATCGTCGATCGCTCATATAATCTCCTGTCATATGAGCACAGAGGCGTCATGCTGCCGTTATGCGCCTAACTAAGAATTGGAATATTATTAAGCCAACCTTTTAATAAGGGGGACTACTTTTGCTATCATCCTGGCGGAGGTTTGCACAGCTTTCTGGCGCTATCCATACGCATATAATAAAATTAACTCTGCTTCTGTGTGTCAGTGTGTGTATTTGTTCGCCCTTAACTCATGAACTGGTGGACAGAATCACTTCCAAGTTTGTAAGGTAGTATCGTGGCACACAGATGGTTCCATATAAATTTTGAACTTCCAGTGCAAATTTCCGCCAAGGAAGACTCACTTTTCTGTAAAATCGTATATGCTGTATTAATAAAGGGTAGTAACTCGTGGGCTGGACTGGCTGTCAGCGCTTACTTCCCTTCGACCATATATTTGACTGAATGAGAGAGGGAGAGAGAGAGGGGGGGGGGGGGGTAGAGATAGAGAGAGTGTGCGTGTGCGTGCGCGCACGCGCACGCGCGCGTGTGTTAAGAGTGCGCGTGCGCATGAAGCATATCGAGCGAGTTTGCTGATACACATATAGTGGTAGATTGCTTCTGTGTGTGCGCGTGCGCGTGCACGCGCGTGCACGTGAAGCATAGCGCGCGGGATTGCTGATACACATGATAGTGGTAGATTGACTCAGAGGTAACGCGATTGTCTCGTAAACAACAGTATCCAGGATCGTGTCTTGGCCACAGCAGTTAATTATTCTGCTCACTCTCCACTAGACTTTAATATGGTCTGAGCGCAAAAGGGCCTGCAACACAACACACGATTATGTGTCAATGCGATCCGATTGTGACGATGCGATTCATGATTCACATGAATACATGAATGTCACGTGAATCATGACTCGGATCGTCACAATCGCATCGCATTTGCACGGAATCGTATGTAGCGTAGCAGGCCCTTAAAACTTTCGCATGAGACGAGGTCCCGTGAGCCCACGCACTTCGCGCACGTTCAAGAGCCCAGTGGCAAGGAAGGAGCGAGCTAGCTGGAAATGGGTAAACATTTCTCCCATGCAATATCTTTCTCCCTGTTCAGTTAAACATTATAAAATATGCGACCCAGCACCTCGAAAGGGACATTAAGTCGCTGGGCTAGTTTCTCACAACAGGCTTGGAAAGTCAAAAATCTCATTTTTGTGGTCAATTTTGAGTTATGGGTATTTTTTGGGTTCATATTTATAAAGGGTAATACGGGCTCTAAATGGTCTTATAGATTGTAGACTGTGATTTCTCAACATGACCGACACTCACCCTACCAACTTTAAATGCTCGTAACTCTGGAACGGAAAAGGATACAATAATGATTCTTGTATCATTAGAAAGAGAATGGTCTGACGTGTTCAAATGTATCATTTTCTCAGAATGGTCAGTTTGACACTTAATGTCCCTTTCGTGCTGCTGGGTCACATATAGCTTGAAATTAAGCAAAGGTGGTGCCGCTCTCTCGTCAACCCGCTCTCCAGTGAAAACAAAGCTTGAATGTCGCTGAGATGATTCTCTGTACTCTGTAAGCATAAA
>JAGGCT020002369.1:2500-12500 GCA_017654935.2 Phymorhynchus buccinoides | reverse complement strand
TTTTATCTTTACGTTTGCTAAAGTTTTCAAATGACAGTGTTGTAGAGTACAGCTCTTTTGAGGGATCCAACCACTGCCTACGATTCCATCCATATTAGGTTAGGTTAGGTACATTATAGTCACAGAGGCGTCTCTGTAAAATTCGGGTTGCTCCCACATGGAGAGAGCGTCGCAGCCAGAGGCGCGCCACCCTTTTCTTTTTTTATGCGATTTTTGTGTGACTGATGAGGAAGGAAGGGAGGGGGGTCCCCAAATTTTGACCAAATGACAAAGTTTTCATTGCCACTGGGTTTAACGTGAGCGAAGTGCATGAGCACACAGGACCTCGGTTTATCGTCTCATCCGAAAGACTCCACGTTCAGACCGTAATGGCCTAGTGCAAAGTGAGAGGAAAAATTCCCTGTATGTCAGGTTCGAACTCGGGTTTACTTGACACGAAGCGAACGCGCTACCACTGTGTCACTCTACATGCGATCTGATTGTGACATTTGCGAGGCATGATGATGCTTGTCACATTCTACTGTCGTTAATGAATCTGACAAAATCCTACTACTGTAGTTTTGTTCACTATAATTATTTCCCGTATAAAAAACAATTATACGAATCTGATGAAATATCTGTATTTTTGAATCTGACATTTTGTTTGACTCGTGTGTTAGGATCTACACATGAGTATATAATAATGAACGAAAATAGTAGAATTATTTTTAGACGGAAGTGTATTTCGCGTGAATCATGCCTCACAGACATCGTCACAATCAGGGGATCGCATTTGGATTGAATGGTGTGCAGTTGGTCGGCCTCTTTAGGGTTAATGCTGCGACTAAATCCTCTGCGACTCATCAGCTTCAGGTAGGGTTAAAGTAATCAGCTCTTCTGATAACCTCACGAGGGATCACTCTATCGGCTTTTTACTCTGTCAGATAGGAAAGCTAATTCTTATGGGGTGCCCGTTATATGGCAGGGTTTGACAGTTATGCCTCTTCAGTCAAATGTGCGTGTGATTCTAACCACTTCAGCAATTTACGTTCGTTAGCTTTTCTCTTCCTTTCAGCCAGAGTGTTGAATGTGTACATGAAGGGGTTGATGGCGGAATTTAAAGGCAACACAAACACAGCCAGGGCCACGTTCACCTCTCCAGGGATGGGGACACCACCCATAGCCAACATCCCGCAAAGCCCTATGGGGAACCAGCACAGGAAATCTGTCACGGCCACAGAGATCAACCTCCGAGCTACGGTCATGTCCTTGGACACTCTGGTGGAGTTCGTTTTCACTACATTGCCCTGAACAGAATAGAAAATGAAACCCTGGCCTGTAGAGATGAATAGAAAAAGGACGAAGTTGAAAACGATCAAGACAGCGACGGAGTAGAATCGTCCTTTGAAATTCTGTCTGGTCACAGGTAAAGGGATGCAGATGCCTGTCTGGCTGTAGAACTCCCAGTGTGATGTTATTGGAAGTAAAGGAACCAAGGCTAAAGACCAGCCAACCGACCAGTTGAAGAGACAAACCAACGCTGCTGATGCTCTTCCGAACCTTCTAGAACTAAAAGGAAAGCGTAGAACGACGAATCGGTCCAGCGTGATAAACCAGATGATCAAAACCGACACTTCACTGGACAACAGAGACAGAAATCCTGCCACCTTACAGGTCACGCTGTGTTTCCATGAGTCATCATTATGAAGATATTGTCCACGGAACCGTTCATCAGCCGCCCCGATCATGGCAATGTAGACCCCCATCAGAAAGTCAGCCATGGTCAGGTTGGTGACGAACACACTGAAGCCACTGGAAGACGCCATGCTCTTCACAAACAAACGAGCACAGCAACAGAAGACGTTACCAGTCAATGACAGACAGGCCATCAGCCACAGAAGCACTCGGTATGTCCACGACTGCAGCAGATCTTTACAGGAAGAAACTTCATCTTTGGGGGCCAAGCAAGCCGAGCTGTCAAAGTTATGCGGAAGTATATCAGCGCAGCAAAGTTTATAGTTTTGCGAAGATACGAACTTGAAATTCTTAAGACCTTGAAACATGTCTGGTGGGAATGTTTGAACGGGACTGTTATCCATGTACAAGTCCTTTAACTGGGGAGTGAATTGAAACCCCTCAGGGCTGATGGTGTGGATGGAAGTGGACGTTAAGTTCAGTGTGTGCAGTGCAGGGAACAGGGAGAGGACTGTGGTGTCCAGCACAGTGAGCGAGGTGTGGGCCAGGTGCAGCACTGTGAGGGCAGTGTGCTGGTCAGCAGAGGACAGGTCAGTGTGCAGAGAGGACACAGGGTTGCCGGACAGGGACAGTGTGTGCAGATTGTCCAAGCCAAGAACAGAAGTCAGCTGGACAGACTGCAGCTGGTTTCCACTGAGGTCCAGAAACCAGACGTTCCTTAGGTGAACTTTGGGTAGAGACTTTAACGAACACTGTGCAAGGACCACGCCGATAAGAAGAGCGTTGTTTTTCACATCGTGGAGCGTCATCCCTGACCCTGTGCCATCAAGGAAGCGGAGCTGAGGGAAGAGAGCTGCAGAGAAAGGTTGAGAGCAGTGAAAACTGTGACCCTGACATGAACAGTGCACAGGACACGTTATGCCGCACGCCAACTCATCATCGTACAGTAGACAGTGAGGCCAGCCATCACATATATGGTCACTGTGTAGACACACTTTTGAACGCCTGCATTGAAAGAGACCTGGGCATTTCGTGTCTTCGCACTCTTCTTCATCCTGACGATCGAAGCAGTCGTGCATCCCATTGCACCGTGTGTACACAGGCAGACAGTCGTTGAATTCACCAGGACAACGGTAATGACTGTCAGGGCAAGATTCGTTGGGTTTCATGGGAGTGGAGGTAAACACCACAATGCCGTTGAAGCTGACCAGGACAGGGGAGGGGTATCCTTGCTGTTTGCGACCTACGAGGATTCTTACGTCAGCGCAACCCTCTTCGTCTGATTCGTCCCTGCAGTGGAACATGTTGTCGCAGTATTTGTCAAAAGACAGACACTCGCCGTTGTTGCAGGTAAACCTTCTGTTGCAAGAAGGGTAGTGGCAGAAGACTTCATCACTGCTGTCATGACAATCGGTGTTGAAGTCACACAATATTGTGTACGACACCTGCTTAGTTTTATCCCCACACGTAAACGCATCAACGAAAGATAACTGGTGACTAGCTCCTTTAAAAGCATCATTGTCATTCTTTCTGTCTGGAAATCCACACAAAGTATGCTGTTGACGACCACACATTGTGTGGTGATGAGAACCACAACGGAAAAAGGTGCGAGTCACATGACCATCTGGACAGGAAGCATACTGGTGTTGTGACGTAGCAAACAACGTGGCTTTCTTCATTAATATTTTCTGTGAATAACGGCGCTTATTGTCTGTCATGTTGTTCGTGAACTCACACACTGTGCCGTAATGTAGCAATCCATAGCTCGGGAGCATGCAGTTTCCAGAAGAGATGTATAAATAATCACTCTGCCGGTCTACCAATGTCTTAAAACATGTCTTTGATGTTGCGTAGATATGGCGGTAGTACGTCCAGAAATGGTGAATGGCTAACCTGTGATCGTTGACCAAAGAATGCCTGTACATTCTGTGTAAAGCAACATCGTTAGAGTACAGGTCAATCCAAAGTCCGCTCAGCCAATTCATGTGAAACTTCGTCTGGCTTCTGAACACGGCTTGCCAGTTGTAAACGCACATGGGAAAACCTTTTCGACCGTGCATGGAATTGCAGTACATGTTCGCACCTTTGTTGAGGTCGGCGGAAACCACTTTGAGGTCGCTGAGGAGTTTGTAGCAGCGGTTACACACTGAGATCAGTCCGTGGCACTGGGGACTACTGAAGGGACATTCCCCTGTTTCGTCCCGTCCATCTTCACACTCTGTTTTCAGGTTACAGGCCAGGTGATGGTGGAAGCTGCTGTAATAATGATTCACAGAACAGTTCCACAAACCTTGAAACCTCGACTTCCGAGGCCTTTGACTGTCGTTGAAAAATGAAAAGAAAACTTTAAAGCAGGTCACGTTTTTCTCGCAGTCGAACCGCGTGTACGTACTGACGCTGAAACAGACCGCTTGGAATAAATGTGCGAAGTCAGACTTTACATGGTGGTACCTTTCCCATACCAGAGACCTTTGTAACTGAGAGTTTTCAATCGAGCTGTTGTAAGATCTGAAGTAACGGTACAGGACTACGTCTGTGATTGTCTGGGTGAATTCTTTATAGCTGACCATGACCGTGCTGTTGAGTGGTACATGCACGATCTTTCCTAGGTATTCTTCCTGACTTGAATTCTTTCGAAAACTCACAACACCAGATGTTGGTGTTACCATCAGAAGAGTAAAGGACTCTGTGTCTTAACATTGTGAATTATGGTGTTATATGTAGCTGATCTGATTTTCTTAAATGTGCTCAGTAACTAAGACATTAATACTAATAAGGGCTAGCCAAATGAAAGTAATCACAAAGCGCTACCTGAGAGGCAAAGCAGTTTATCTCCAAAATGGCAGATTTGTGAAAAGCCCACTCGAAGTTTTTAAAGAACCGAAAACACACGAGTGCTTCTATATTGACAAAAACTCACAGAGGTTCACGTTCTGGTAGTAATGTACAAGTGCTATTAGCAGCATCACATTGTATTGGATAGAACATGCAAAAACACACATTAACAAAAACAAAGCAAAAAAAACCCCAGCAAGTTCTTGCATGAGAAACTGCCTTGCTAGGGCTGTTTATGATTTAAATCAAACTAGTCTATCTATGCTAAGATTAACTTGACACAGAAACAACCCATCGCAGTCTTTCCTTTCTCACATTCCAATGGGGGGTGGGGTGGGGGGGAGGTGGGGGGCGTGTGGCCAGTGTTAGGAGTAAAGCGGCAGACAGACTCTGCGACTGCCTCATATGACTCGATCAGGTCGTGATGTTGACCAAATTTTGTTTCCCGCACAGAAGAGGTCACAAGCCATCTGACTCGATCAGACTGGATCAGTGAAATTTAGAACCCGCCCTATTCGGCCCTGTCACCTGACTGGGCCTGACTGAGTCAGACTGATCAAGCAGGATGGTATGCAAATGAGGTGAAACGTTACGACCTGATCGAGTCACATGAGGCAGTCACATAGTCTGTCGCCGGCTTAAGTCAGATTGCTTTGCTTTGTTGCTGCTAGCATTTTGAATGCAAGGGGGAACATCAGCAAAGTGTACATAAGTAGTCTCCCCTATATTTTCCCCTTCTCTTGTATTTTAAGAAGTAGAGTTGATTAAAACAGTATGTTCTTCTTCTTCTTCTTCTTCTTCTTCTTCTTCTTCTTCTTCTTCTTCTTCTTCTTCTTCTTCTTCTTTCAAATACGTCGCTACAATCCAGTAGTCTGGCATAACTGCGATGGGGAAAGATTGTGCAGAGGCGGTTTATTGATGTTGGTTGATCAATAGCTGTCTTTTGAAGGCCTCAACGCTTGGACGGTGCTGTTATTCAGATGGTTCCACGCTGTTGGTGTTCTAACAAAGAAATAGTTTTGGAACTGGTCGGTGTTTGAGAAGGGAACTTTTATTGCTTTGTTGTTGTTTCTAACTGAAGATCTGATTGAGTTCGACGAGTAAGTTCAGGTGTTGCCCTAAACCGTGTGGACATCTGGCTCTGCGCAACATCGGTTTATCCGTTTTATCTCTGCCTGGTGTGCCTTTCATGTAGCGAAAAGTTTCATAAATACACTAGCAGCTAAGCCCAACTCACTTCGTTTCACCTGAAGGAATAACAGCAATCTCCAGGATGGCAGTGGAAATACTGATCACGATAATACATGATTATAGGGATCAACAGCCAACCGTTTTCAAACTATGGCTACTTCACTCATTCAAGTCGTTCCACCCATATATGGACGGAATTAATATAAAGCTGTCAATTTGAGTAATTTGTTTTCAAGGGAAGTAAATCTGTGTGTACACCACACTGTGGTCACTTCTAAACTCACTTCGCTCCCTTAGACCACACTTTTGCCTCTTACTTTGCGTTTGTAGTGGTTTGAAGTGGGAAAACTAATTGCTGTAGGGACTTTTTCCAACTGACGTCAACCTACATTACACGCCGTTCATTTTAGCTTAGAGGACAAGGCAATGTGTTGTTGAATCCTGTCCAAAGTCTTAAATGAAAAGAGTAGAAAGCTGTGGACCTCGTTTAACTCTTAACTCTTTCACCGCCAGCCATCTTTGAACCAAACATTTCCATTAAACGTATTTGGCTATAGAAAAGATGTTGTCTGCAATATTGTGGGATTTCTCGGTGGCACATTTAGAAATGGGTCAATCCTTACTGCCCTAATTTAGGAACACAATATCATTGAATAACAGACCCTGATTTCAAGAGTGTTAGTGACATGGGTGTTAAATCATTGTGGTGCGAAAATGTGACATTGGCGGTGAAAGGGTTAATGCTTGACCAGCATGAAGCTATACCTTACCAGAGGAGAGACTGCGTTAACGTATTAATGCTTACTATTTTTTAAAGGTGTCCAGTCACGTTTAATCTTATCAATGCATCACTTACATGTCAAGGGCGATAATTTATGACAACTAGGCCTCGTGGCCTCTTAAAAACCCACCACGTCACGTGTCAAAATCATGGTTTTCACGTGTTTTCCGTCTTATAGCTGGTACGAAATCTTAAGAAATCTTCCAAGCATAAGAGGGAATGTGACACGTGACGTGGGGGGTCTTTAACGCAGTGATGTACCGAGGATCGAAAAGTGATAGGACAATCTGTCCTGAGATAAGAGAAATCAATAGGACAATGTCCTGGCTCTTGCAGAAATCAATAAGACAAAGCATGCCAGTGTTACAAATGTAATCAGACATTTTTTCCTGACAGGGAAGAACACAATAAGACATTTTCAATTTTAATAGGTCAATGGCCTATGACCGGGGTCTCTGGACATCACTGTTAACGTGTCCTTTTTTCTCATAATGTTTCTTTTATTGTTATTAGGTGGCATGACTGTGACGATTTTAGAGTAGTATCAATTCAAGATTCAAGATTCTGTAATTAGTCAATGCATCAGTGTACAAAGGAAATAGTTGTGGTTTTGCACAACACACAATCCAATAACAACGAAAGCAGGCACATGGATGGACAACCGAAAAAAAACCATGGTAACAAAATCAGGTTATATAATCATGTATCTCTCCCTCAGATTCTCGCTTACTCTCAGGGGAGTGAGCCTACTGAGTATTGATGGCTCTGACAGCAGAGGGGTAAAAACTGTTCTTCAGGCGGTTATATTTCCACTTAACAGAACAGAACCTTTTACCAGAAGGGAGAGATTGAAACTGATCATTTGAATTATGTGAATTCAGTGTATTTGTCAAGGAGGTTTTTCAAGTAAACTGGTTAAAGATTCGGTTCAAGCTTAATGTGGGCTGGAAAGGTGTTCCGATGATTAGTAATTCTGTTAGCAAAAAGGTGTTTCTTTATATTAGTTCTGCTGTATTGAGTTAGTACTTTCAGTTCATTATTTCTAGTTTTTGTGTTGTTGGAAAGCTGGAACTTTTTGTTTTGTTAGTGGAATCAGAACTATGGAACATTTTGTAAGTATATATTTACTTCATGCAATGAATAAAACAGTTTTTTTGTTTTTCTCAGAGTGTTTGCACCTGTCTAGGTGTTGCAGTCACCAATGCTGACGTCACGGCTCATGTCACGTGACGCTAACAGCTCGTGACTATCATCACCTGCGAGTGACGTTATATTATTTTAAAAGCCCACAACAACAACAACAAACACAAACGAACAACAAGCACATTAACAAAAATGAGTGAAGAAATATTGAGGTGTCTCATAAAACATCTCAAGTCTAGTTGCTGAAATCACGTGACCACAGTTGGTACACATTGCCTATGTCTTTGAAACGAACATTAAAACCAAAACCAGTTATATTAACTTGGTATTTTGATCTATGTTCCAAAGAACAGTAAACTGAGATTTTTTCGTACCTATATATATATATATATAATAAGGAGGAAAAACTAATCTAGCACTTTTTCTTCTTTTTTTTAAAAGAACATAGTCAAACACCAAGTTATTTTAACTGGTTTTGATTTTAAATGTTCACATCAAAGACATAGGGACAAAAAAGTTTTCTAAAATTCTCTCTCTCTCTCTCTCTCTCTCTCTCTCTCTCTCTCTCTCTCTCTCTCTCTCTCTCTCTATATATCTATCTCTATATATATATATATATATATATATATATATATAAATCAGCAGCACATTTTTTTAAATTTTAATTAATTTTTTTTAATTTTTTATTTATTTATTTATTTATTTTTTAACACGGAACATTTCATAAAGTTAATGTTAACTGGTGTTGTTTCTGAGGTTCACAAATACAGACATTGGACACAGAAAAGTTTTATCAAAGCAAATTATTCTGCATTTCAAATGCACCAACTTTTCAGTCCTTCAGAGTAGGGGTATGGAGCTCAGCTATTCACTGAGATTTATCTTTCATGCATGCGCGCAAGAGTGTAAGTATGGTTGCATGCTTGCATGCACGCGCGAGTATTAAAAATTATGCAAGTTTTATAAAGCCATATTTCAGCCTATCCATGTTTCATAATATCAACTGCTTTGCTACCTTTGAGTTCAGCTCTATATGTGTAATAGTATGCCTTGCCATGTTTGTGTTCTGTGTTAGTATATTGCCTAACTCGGCAATATTGGTAGCTTGTGACGTCATCAGTCTATACCCTATTGTAGATAACGACATGGGAGTACCGGCAGTGAGAAGTTTACTTAAGGAGTACCCTTCTGAACTGAATCTTCCAAATAAATGCATAATTGAGGGACTTATGATCGCCCTGAATAACAATATTTGCAGCTATACAGACGGAGATGGAAATGATTTTTTTGCAAAACCAAACAGTGGGACAACAATGGGACCTCCTCATGCTCCTACCTATGTACATGTCTTTATGGGCCTATTGGACAAGAAAATGGTGGAGGAGTGTCCTGTAACACTACTTTCGGAAACAAAAAAGGAATCCAGTCACGAAGACCCGAAGAACATAAATTGGAACAGATATAGAGATGATGGATTTGTCATTCTTCCAGATAAAAAAGACCTTCAACAGTTCGAAAATCAACACCAAGCACTTTGCCCAGGAAAAATTAAATGGACGATGAAATCGGTGATTAGCATTGATTACCTGGATGTCAAAATTTCAGTGACAGAAGAAGGCATTCTGAAAACGGATGTTTTCTCAAAAAGTAGCCACAGTTATCTTCCCCCAAACTCATGTCACCCACCAGGTGTGTTCAAGGGAATGTTGATTGGGATCGGGAGAAGATTAAGAACCATTTGCTCAGAAGATGGAGATTTGGAGAAGAGAGTCCAGGAATACACGAAGTATCTAGCCATGTTAGGCTGGAAATATGAAGTGGCACAACGTGGACTGAGAAAGGGTGCTTCGATTGACAGAAGAAGGGCCTTGGAAAAACGAAACACAAAAAAACAAAGACAAAATAAATAGCGTGGGTAACCACATGGGACCCAAGATTGCCTGACAAGTCTGGCATTCTCAAAGACAATCTGCCACTTCTCTACAAAAATCCAGAGAATGTGAAGATGTTTCCCAAGAAGATGATCATTGCTGGCAACAGAAGAAGAAAGAACTTAGGAGAAGTATGCAAACCTAGCGTCCCGAGAAGATTCTTACCGCATGGTCCGCACAATGAAAAAGGATTTTTCAAATGCAATTCCAAGTGTGCGCGCATTCGGAAAATACAAAAACTTTCACCTCAAATTGGGATGGCAGAAAGTGGACGATAAGATCTCACATCAAGTGTACTACACCAAATGTGATATACATTATTAAATGCAAACTTCACCCCAATTTCCTGTATGTGGGATCAACGATACATACTAAGAGACGCTGGGCAAATCACAAAAGTGATACTAGACTGAAAAAGACCACGAAATGCAGTCTCAGCCCATGT
>JAGGCT020000236.1:15000-23657 GCA_017654935.2 Phymorhynchus buccinoides | reverse complement strand
AGAGAGAGAAGCGAGAGAGAGAGAGAGAGAGAAAAGCGAGAGAAGAGAGTGAGAGACAGACAGACAGCCAGAGAGAGAGAGAGAGAGAGAAGAGAGAGAGAGACAGATAGACGGAGAGAGAGACGAGAGATTTGATTATTGAGAATTTTATTTTATAGAGGGTAATGGAGTAAGCAATAACATGCTTTTTTACATTCAGCCCTCTGGACAGAATACATTTATAAAAGTAGAAAATGGAAAACGAAAATAAACAGCGAGAGAGAGAGAGAGAGAGAGAGAAAGAGAGACAGAGAGACAGAGAGAGTGTGTGTGTGTAAACAAAGAGAGAGAGAGAGACAGAGAGAGAGAGCGAGAAAAGAGAGAGAGAGAGAGAGAGAGAGAGAGAGAGAGAGAGAGAGAGACAGGCAGAGAGAGAGAGAGAGAGAGAGAGAGAGAGATGCGAGAGAGAGAGAGAGAGAGAGAGAGAGAGAGAGAGAGAGAGAAGAGAGAGAGAGTAAATTGCAGCCACACATATGATCCTAACACCGTTGAGTTTTGATCATGGATGCTATTTCTAGTCTACAGTCCATGGCTTCACCTAACACCCGACAGATGCCTCACAGTATGTCGCTCAAATTTCCCTTTACCAACAACACTGCAGGTGTCTGTGTCTCTCGGGCCCTGGGACCTAAAAGTCGAAGTACACGTTGCTATTTTTCTCGCTTTCAACATAGAAACACTCCAGCAATGGCCATTCACTCTGTTGCCATGGGGAAAAAGTGAAAACAAAAACAAATGTATTTCGACCCAAAGGCACACCACGCCCATTGTGTGAAACATCTGCGTTTTCACGTGTTTTCCCCTCTTATCTTAAAGGGGCACCCTGACGGATGAGTTTTTTTGTAAGAAACACGTCCAGATCACCAGGAAAACACCCTTTACAGAGATTGCAACACTCACTTTGCTCTGGTTTCCTAGAAATCAAACCGTCAAATCGGCGATTCCTCCTTGGCGGATGTGCTGGAAGTCAAATTACTTCACCGAAAGAGAAGGCGTGTGCCGTCTCTTTTCAAATGGCCGCCTGCGTTTAGACCAAATCGTTTGCACGAATTTTTTGAAAAAAGTTTGTATACATATTATCTAAAGGAGTTTCGCTCACAACAAAGAAAACAGCTCCATTTTTTTGTTACTGCGCTACAAAAAAAGAAGAAAAGAAAACGCTTCAACCACAATGAGTGACCTTCACCCACCCCATCCAAAATGGCTACTCTCTCCGGTATCTCCGCCAAGGAGGAATCGCCGTTTTGACGGTTTGATTTCTAGTAAACCAGAGCAAAGTGAGTGTTCCGATCCTTGAAGAGGCTGTATTCCTGGTGATCTCGACGTGTTTCTTGCACACAAAAACCTCATCCGTCAGGGTGCCCCTTTAAGAAATCTTCCAAGCGTAAGAGTGGAAATACGCGTGACGTGGTGGGTCTTTACGGTCTCTGTACACGTGAAAATGTACATATTATGACTTGCTTACCACTGTGTTGACATGGGGAAAGCGTGAAAAATGTTGGCGTGTACAGAGACATTAATAACATGGCTTGGAGTCAAAACGGACAATCTTTAGATAGTCCATTGACGTGTTATTGAACTTAGTACGAAAACGAATAACTTGTATATTAAAAAACAAGCGCGAAATCGCAATAGTTTGTGGCACGCGGTCTATTTTTACCACTCCAATCATGAGTTACCTCCCCTGGATTTTCAATAATTTTAATCTGTAAACCAGAATGTTATCTCTGCACCATTTCGTAACTTTTTATATCTTTTGGAAAACATTTAAAACTGTGTATCCTACTTATACTCATCGAAAGAAGCACCGCATACTCGTCGTGTCTGTTGTAGTGTCTGTATTACGTATGTTTATTATTTTGTACGCTTTTAAAATACATCATTTTAAAGAGCGGCCAGAAGTGTAGCGTCGATTTGAAGTGCGACAATTTTGTCAAAATGTGCGACAATTTTGGAACGACAGACTGACCGACAGACCGACCGACAGACCGACCGACAAAGTGAGTTATAGGTTTGTGGCTTGAGCCACAAACAAAAAACGACTGCAGAAATATAAAAAGCAAAAACCCCTTTATATATTTCTGCAGTCATTGTTTGATACAAGTTATTAGTTTTTGCAATAGGTTCAATAATACGTTAATGGACTATCTAAAAGATAGTTTTGACTCCAAGCCGCCATCGAATTTTTTTTATATTATGATATCACTGGCCTACCACTGTGTTGCCATGGGGGAAAAGTGAAAAATGTTCACGGTGTACAGAGACTTTAATGATAATTATCACTGGCCCACCACTGTGATGCCATGGGGAAGGAGTGAACAATGTTCGCGTGTATAGAGACTTTAATGATATCACTGGCCCACCACTGTTGCCATGGGGAAAAAGGTGAAAAATGTTCACGGTGTACAGAGACTTTAATGATAATTATCACTGGCCTACCACTGTGATGCCATGGGGAAAAAGTGAAAAATGTTCACGGTGTACAGAGACTTTAATGATAATTATCACTGGCCCACCACTGTGTTGCCATGGGGAAAAGGTGAAAAATGTTCACGGTGTACAGAGACTTTAATGATAATTATCACTGGCCCACCACTGTGTTGCCATGGGGAAAAAGTGAAAAAATGTTCACGGTGTACAGAGACTTTAATGATAATTATCACTGGCCTACCACTGTGTCGCCATGGGGAAAAAGTGAAAAATGTTCATGGTGTACAGAGACTTTAATGGTAATTATCACTGGCCCACTACTGTGTTGCCATGGGGAAAAAGTGAAAAATGTTCACGGTGTACAGAGACTTTAATGATAATTATCACTGGCCCACCACTGTGTTTGCCATGGGGAAAAAGTGAAAAATGTTCGCGTGTATAGAGACCTTTAACAAAACTGGGGTGAAATCAATTCTGTCTCTGTTTGCTTCAGACCCATGATCGCCCAAACTGAAAACACGCGCGCATAATAGTCAACCCAGAAAGGGACATTAAGTGTGAAAGTGACCATTCTGAGAAAAATTATGCATTCTGAAAACTTCAGTCTATTCTTTTTCTTAATGATACAAGAACCATTCCTGTATTGGTTTTGGAAATCTATGTTTGAAGAACAAGCGAATGTTGGATGATGTGGTGAATGTGTGTAGTAACCACGAAAGGGACATTAAGTGTCAAAGTGACCATTCTGAGAGAAATTATACATTCTGAAAACTTCACACTATTCTCTTTCTTAATGATACAAGAACCATTCCTGTATTGGTTTTGGAAGTCTATGTTTGAAGAACAAGCGAATGTTGGATGATGTGGTGAATGTGTGTAGTAACCACGAAAGGGACATTAAGTGTCAAAGTGACCATTCTGAGAGAAATTATACATTCTGAAAACTTCACACTATTCTCTTTCTTAATGATACAAGAACCATTCCTGTATTGGTTTTGGAAGTCTATGTTTGAAGAACAAGCGAATGTTGGATGATGTGGTGAATGTGTGTAGTCAAAGTTGTTGGAAAGAGAGAGAGACAGGTTTGAATGAGCTGTATGAAAGACAGAACTAAGCGAAAAGTCAGGAAGATTGCAAGGGACACCTGCCATGTTTTGTACAGTCACTGTGACTGTGTCACCTTCGGGACGCCGCTACAAGACTTTCAGACTCAACGCCTGGGCACACAAAAGTTTTATCCCCAGATCCATCCACCTCTTAAACCCTTTCATCGCCTCTGTCGCCTCTTGGCACCACGATTATTTATCACCCGTGTCACTAAAAAGGCATCAAATGAGGGTCTGGTATCCAGTGACCTTATGTTCTTCATTTTGGGAAGTAAGGATGGGTCCTATTGTGTGCATGTCGGAGAGGAATCTCCAATATTGCAGACATAATCTTTTCTCTACCCAGTTAAGTTTCACGGAAAGTTTGAGCTGAAAAATGGCTGGCGTGCTCGTGTTGAAAGATTCTACCTTAATTAATCATTACTAGCGCAACGCCTAGTACTGGCAATGCACCATACTGGTAACGCCACGTACTGGTATCGCCGCGTTTCTGAACCGATTCGCTGCCGGTTTGGCACACCGATAGTCACCGTCCCCGGTCATCTACCTACCAAATTTGAAGGCAATCGGTCCAGAAATGCCGGAGATACGGGCGCCGAGAGGCCGGCGGATGCGCGTTTCGCGCATTTGCGAAACCGCGCAAATGATACGGCCGCCTCGGTTGCCGTTGCCATCGCCCCGTTAGGGCTCACAGCAAATTTGAAGCGATTCGGTCGAAAAACGGCGGAGTTATAAGGCCCGTTTTGTGTTTCAGACAGACAGACACACACACACACGGACACTTGGCTTTTTACTATATGATTATGTTGTATGTATCTATGTGACCTGTGTCATCCTTAAAGACCCCCCACGTCACGTGTCACATTCACTCTTACGCTAGGAAGATTTCTTAAAGACCCCCCCACGTCACGTGTCACATTCACTCTTATGCTTGGAAGATTTCTTAAAGACCCCCCACGTCACGTGTCACATTCCCTCTTATGCTTGGAAGATTTCTTAAAGACCCCCCCCACGTCACGTGTCACATTCCCTCTTATGCTAGGAAGATTTCTTAAAGACCCCCCACGTCACGTGTCACATTCCCTCTTTATGCTAGGAAGATTTCTTAAAGACCCCCCCACGTCACGTGTCACATTCACTCTTATGCTAGGAAGATTTCTTAAAGACCCCCCACGTCACGTGTCACATTCACTCTTATGCTAGGAAGATTTCTTAAAGACCCCCCCACGTCACGTGTCACATTCCCTCTTATGCTAGGAAGATTTCTTAAAGACCCCCCACGTCACGTGTCACATTCCCTCTTATGCTAGGAAGATTTCTTAAAGACCCCCCCACGTCACGTGTCACATTCACTCTTATGCTAGGAAGATTTCTTAAAGACCCCCCACGTCACGTGTCACATTCACTCTTATGCTAGGAAGATTTCTTAAAGACCCCCCGACGTCACGTGTCACATTCCCTCTTATGCTAGGAAGATTTCTTAAAGACCCCCCACGTCACGTGTCACATTCCCTCTTATGCTAGGAAGATTTCTTAAAGACCCCCCCACGTCACGTGTCACATTCCCTCTTATGCTAGGAAGATTTCTTAAAGACCCCCCACGTCACGTGTTACATTCCCTCTTATGCTAGGAAGATTTCTTAAAGACCCCCCACGTCACGTGTCACATTCCCTCTTATGCTAGGAAGATTTCTTAAAGACCCCCCCCACGTCACGTGTCACATTCACTCTTATGCTAGGAAGATTTCTTAAAGACCCCCCACGTCACGTGTCACATTCCCTCTTATGCTAGGAAGATTTCTTAAAGACCCCCCACGTCACGTGTCACATTCCCTCTTATGCTAGGAAGATTTCTTAAAGACCCCCCACGTCACGTGTCACATTCCCTCTTATTCCCGAAAATATATAGCGGGAGTTTTTCGCCTAGCCGGCTGAATCATTTACTCTCGTCATTATTCTGTTGTTGGTGTGTTTCCAGTAGTGCTTGAGTTGTTGTTTTGTGTCTGTGTGTTCGTGATGAACTGCACATTATTTTGGGCTGCCTTCTGTGCCTCTCTGCCTCCGGACATGAGAGTAATTTGGTTTATTTTCTTGACGAGACTGGTTGGCTTGTTGGATTCTCCAAGCCAGCCATGTTTCCAGCACCGGCCAAACAACGCCATGCCTAAAATTGCCTACCATCCTTTTTCTTCAGTCTCCCTCTTCCTTCCCTCTGCTTGACCACTACACGCACGCAACACGCGTGCGTGCGCCACCACTCTGCCAGCCCCCCTCCCCCCCCCACTACAGTACAGCCGCAATGAGTTACTGGCTGTACAACCTTCGACCCCTGACTCTGCCCTTGTTGCCACGCTACGTCATCTGCGTATAGGGATTAATCTTCCACGCACGCGAGGCTGCAGAGGAGGAAAATTTCTGTCGTCTGCTCAATTCCTCGCCCTCCCCCTTCACCTACCAAACAGATGAGTATTTATAACCTACTTACTGTTCCCGTTGCTTCGCACACAAAATATGCTAATTTTATTGTTGCCCAGTTTAACCCCCGTTCCGTTGGCGTCCCACAGAAACAGAAACGTTCTTCTATTAATTATTTCATTGTAGAGAACGATGTTGATATTTTCTGCATCACTGAATCCTGGCTTCTGCCTTCGGGTGATGAAGCTAAATGCGCTGATCTCTCTCCCCCTGGCTACAAAACCATCTCCTATCCTCGCTCTTCACGTGGCGGAGGCATTGCCTTTGTCGTGCGTGAAAAACTGTGCCTCCATCTCACCTCTACCTCCCTCTTCCCCTTTCCACACTCCTCCTTTGAACTGGCCCAGCTCTCCGTTACTCTCCGTCAGCACTGCCTACAGCTTTTCTGCCTCTACCGCCCCCCTCCCAACAAGAAAAACAAACTTTCGGACTCCCTCTTCCTCGACGAGTTTCCCTCTTTGCTGGAGCACTGCAACACACTATCAGCGGTGTTCCAATCATCATGGGAGACTTCAACATTCATGTTGATGTTCCCACTGACACCCTCACCCTCCGCTTCACCGCACTGATGGATGACTTCGACCTGCACCAGGCTGTGACCTTCCCCACCCACCAGAAAGGTCACACCCTTGACCTGGTTATCGTCAGACGTGACGACGAAGACGTCCTGCGGTCCACTGCTCCTGACTCCTTCCTGGACTTTTCTGAACATCTCTGTGTTCTTTCCTGCCTCCGTTTATCTCGCCCTTCATGCCCTCCTGTGTATGCTGAGACCAGGAAGATCTCCTCCATCGACATCACTGCCTTCATGTCTGACCTCAGGGCCAGACTTGACTCAACTCTACAGCCTTCTGCCGACCAGCTCCACCACCTCCTGACCAGTCTACTCGACCTCCATGCCCCTGTTATCCGTCGCAAGATCTCCAGTAGGCCTCCATCACCGTGGTATGCTTCTGTGGCACCTGAGGTGACTCAGGGTAAACAAGAACGCCGCCGTGCAGAGCGCCAGTGGGTTAAGACTGGACTTGAAATTCACAAACAGATTTTTCGAGCCATGAACAAAATTGTGTCTGACATTATAGATAAGGCCAAATGCTCTTGTTTGAATGCCCAAATTCTCGCTTGTACCACTTCACGTCAATTGTTTAGTTTAGCCAACTCCCTCCTAGGTAAACCAAAGTCCACACCTCTACCTTCTTCTATCCCTGTGTCTGAACTCCCTCAACGTTTCTCTGATTTCTTTCACAGCAAGATAGCCACCATCCGCCACAATCTTGATTCTCAATCTGCTCCACCATCAACTGACTCTGTCCCTGATCCCTCCTTTTCTGGCAGTATGTGGTCTGAGTTCCGTTCTGTTTCCACTGATGAGGTTAAGAAGATTTTGACCCGAAACTCAGACTAAAACCTGTGAACTAGACCCTCTACCTTCATCTCTCTTCTCCCAGTGTCTTGATGATCTCCTTCCTTACTTTACATCCATCATCAATGAATCTCTATGTTCAGGCCGCTTTCCAACTCATTTCAAATCTGCAGTTGTCAAACCTCTCTTAAAGAAGCCTAGTCTTGATCCTGAAAATCTAAAGAACTATCGGCTGTCTCTAATCTTTCATTCCTTTCTAAGCTTACGGAAAAGGTGGTTCTTAAACAGCTGTCTGACCATCTTCAGGTAAATGATCTCTACTATCCAAAACCAGTCTGCTTATCGAGCAGGTCACAGTACTGAGACAGCCCTCTTAAAGATAACGAACGACCTGCTCACTGCCTTGGATGAAAAAAAGGTTTCTCTTCTCTCTCTCCTTGACCTTTCTGCAGCGTTTGATACTATTGACCACTCCATCCTCATTTCTAGACTTCACACCTCCTTTGGTCTATCTGGGGCTGTTCTTTCCTGGTTTTCTTCCTACCTCTCTGATCGCACACAGAAAGTTGTTGTCAATGGTTCTCCATCTCTTCCAAAAGGTCTTCAGTTCGGTGTGCCCCAAGGTTCAGTCTTAGGCCCTATCCTTTTTGTTCTTTATACCCAACCTCTCTCCGCCATCATCAACCAGCATTCTATTCTACATCATAGCTTTTCTGATGACAATCAACTGTACATTTCTGCCCACCTGAGTCAATTAGATCAAATGATTTCTTCTTCTAAGTTGTGCATCTCTGCTGTTAAAACATGGATGTTTTACAACAAACTGCAACTGAATGCTGATAAGACAGAGATGATTCTTGTAGCCTCTAACCACACAATTAAAACTCAGGTTCTCCCAGGTTCTGTAGACATTGATGGCACTGAGATCAAGCTATCGGCATCCGTCCGCAATCTAGGTGTTACTTTGGACCAAACCCTTTCTTTCAAACAGCATGTTTCCAATGTTTGCAAGGCTTGCTATCTAGAACTTCGAAGAATTCAGTTCCATCCGCCGTTTCCTCTCTCAAGATGCCCTGAAGACTCTAGTCTGTGCTTTTGTTCTGTCTCGCCTTGACTACTGTAACTCACTTCTTGCTGGCTGTCCATCAACTCTCATCTCTAAGCTCCAACGGGTCCAGAATAATGCTGCTCGTCTCATTTCTCGCTCCCCTAGGTACGATCACATCACTCCGGTTCTTCGTTCC
>JAGGCT020000236.1:0-5000 GCA_017654935.2 Phymorhynchus buccinoides | reverse complement strand
CTCTCTCTCTCTGTCTGTCTGTCTGTCTCTGTCTGGTCTGCCTCTGTCTGTCTGTCTGTCTCTTTCTGTCTGTCTCTCCTCCTGTCTTTCTGTCTGTCTCTGTCTGTCTGTCTCTGTCTCTATCTGTCTGTCTGTCTCTGTCCTGTCTCGTCTCTCTCTCTGTCTGTCTCCTCTCTGTCTGTCTGTCTCTCTGTCTGTCTCTCTCCTGTCTGTCTCTGTCTGTCTGTCTCTGTCTGGTCTCTGTTCTGTCTGTCTCTCTTCTTGTCTGTCTGTCAGATCTCCTCTCTGTGTCCTCTCTGGGCAGTCAAATAACTCTCTGTCTGTCTGGTCTCTCTTCCCACTGTCTGTCTTGTCTCTCATCAGGTTCCATCTCTGTCAAGATGTCTGTCAAGACTGTCTCTGTCTCTCTTCTCCTGAAGAGCGTCTGTCTTTGATGTCTGTCTGTCTGCACGTCTGTGTGTCTCTCTGTTGTGTCTGTCTTTTGTTTTCTGTTGGGTCCCTTTTGCCCGCTCCTCCTCTCTGTCTAGTCTCTCAGGTCTCTCTGCATCTCTCTTGTCTGTCTCTGTTGTCTGTCCATCTGTTTCTCTGTCTCTCCTTCTCGCACCTCCATCTGTCTGTCTGTCTCTCTGTCTGTGTCTGTCTGTCCTCCTCTTGTTTCCGTCTCTGTCTTCTCTTCTCTCAGTCTCTCGTCTCATGTCACTGTCTTATTCGTGCGCTCGTCTGTGCTTGTTTCTCCAGTGTTTCCTTTCGAGTCATGTCTGTGCCTCGGTCTCCGTGTGTCTGTTTAGTCTGTTGCGTCTCACTCCTGTCCTCTCTGTCTGTCTGTGTGTGTCTTCGTGTGTCTCCGTGTCTCTGTCCTGTGCTGTCTCGTCTGTGTGTCTCCTGGTACTGTCTCTCTGTCTCTGGCTGTCTCTCTGTCTCCTGTGTATGTCTCTGTTCCCTCTCCTCTGTCTCTGTCCTGTCTCCTGTCTCTCCTCTCCTCTGTCTGTGTCTCCTCTGTGTCTGTCTCGTCGTCTGTCTGTCTGTCTGTCTCACTGTGTCTCAGTCTTTTTCCTGTCTCTGTCCTCTCTTCCTTCTCCTCTTCAGTCCTCTCCCTCTGTCTCTCTGTGTCTGTGTGTCTCTGTGTGTGTCTGGTGTTCTGTCTCTCTCTCTGTCCCTCCTGCCTGGGCTCTGTCTCCTATGCTGTCTGTCCTCCCTGTCTGTCCGTCCCCTGTCTCCGTCTCTCCTACTCCTCTCTGGTCTTTCCCGGTCTCTCTGTTGTCTCCTGTCTCTCACCCTCTGTCTCTGGTGTCTGTCTGTCTGATCATCCTCTCTCCTCCAGCGGTCTCTCCTGTCCATGCACTCTGGTACTATCTCTCTGTCTCTCCTCTCCATATCCTCTCTCTCTGTCTCTCTCTCAGTCTCCGTATTCTCTGCTCTCTTCAATTCTCTGTCTCTGTCTCCTGTCTGTCTGTCTGTCTGCATCCTCTCTCTCCTCCTCTCTCTGTCTCTCCTCTCTCTCTCCCTCTCTCTATGCTCTCAGTCTCTCTCTGTCCTCTCTATCTCTCTGCATCTTTCTTTCTGTCTCTCTCGTCTCCTCTCTCTGTCTCTCTCTGTCCTCTCTCGTCTGTCTCTCTGTCTCTCGGTCTCTCTCCAGGAATCGCTCTCTCTTCTCTTTCTCTCTCGCCTCACTCCCTCTCTCTTCTCTGTCCTCTCTCTTTCCCTCTCTCTCTCTCCTCTCTCTCTTCTCTCTCTCTCTCCTGCTCTCTCTCTCTCTCCGTGAGAAGCTCTCTAGCAGTAGTGTGTGTCTCTGTATCTCTGTTATTCCTTAGACCCATTTCTATCAAGATGATATTGAAGATGGCACTTTATCTCTATCTCTTTATTTGTGAGTCATTCGTATTTGTGTCTTGATTGTTGATGAGTTTTGTCTTACTTCCATTTTTGGAGGAGGACCTGTGTGTTCAAATTTGTATGTGTGTGTGTTATCAACTGTTCCTTGTGTGTGGTGTGTTTGTATTCTGGGCGTGTGTCGTATATATGTACCAACTGTCCTGTTTATGTGTCTGTAACTGCAGTGTGTGTTGTGTGTGTCTAAAATGTCTGTTATCCTGTGAAAAATAAAGTTAAAGTTTTCAAGTGCTTCTCTCTGTTTCTCAGTTCGCTCTCGCGTCACTCTCTCTCTCTGTGTGTCTCTCTGCTCCGTCTCTCTCTCTGTCTCTCTCTCTCTCTCTCTCTCGTCTCTCTCTTCTCTCTCCTCTCTCGTCTGCTCTCTCTCTCTCTCTCTGGGTCTCTCGCTCTCTCTCTCTATCTTTCTTTCTAAACTCCTTGAGTATAGTGCTGTATTTCTTATCCCTAAATTTAAAGGAAAATGTCTTTCGTTCTCTCTCTCTCACACACAAAACACACTGATACACACACAACGCATACACCACACACGCCGTGTGCGTCAGTGCGCGCGCGCTGAACGCACACCACACACACACACAAACAAACACACGTATACACGCACACACGAGCGCTGCAAACGCACGCGCGCACGCACGCGTGTGCACGCGCACGCACGCACACGCACACACGCACGTACACGCGCAGCACCCACACCAACCGCACACACGCACAACACACACACACACACACACACACACACACACACACCATACACAAACACACACTTCTCCGTCTCTCTCTCTCTCTCTCTCTCTTTCCTCTCTATCTCTCTCTTGAATACATTTAAATATTAATAATGAGCATAGTTAATAATAGGTTTGATTTTGTTATTGATGCGTAACAATATAGGAATGTTTTTTGCATGCTTTATATTACTTTGAGCTTATTTTCGTTTTTCCATTTTCTACTTTTATATATACATGTATTCATGTCCAGAGGGCTGGATGTAAATAAAAGCATGTTATTGCTTACTCTATTACCCTCTATAAAATGGATGAGGAGTGAGAGGGTGAGGGTGCAAGTAATTGCGCTCCGTGTACGTCACCTCGTGGTGTGTCCCCTGCATGCCCTGAGTGGGGCCATGTTGGTTTAAATCATGGCTGTATTGTATATACATCGTGCAGTGTGTGTCCTTCATTCTAAACTTTGCTTTCTTTGTCCTCCTTCTTGTCTCCTTATTCCATGCTTTCTTTCTGACATCAGTTCCCTGGAGTGTTTCTATGGAAAGGTCAATGGATTTGATGCCGTGGGTATATAGCTGCTTCGATTTGATGCCTTCATTGACATTAGTAAAGCCATTTAGCTGGAAATACCTAACCGAAGCACTGTCACTTCATTTCCTAATACAAGCAAGAATGGCGTATAATATCCGTGCGTAATTGTACTAAGTAAAGATACTGTCTACATTGATTGTTCATAATGTGTACTTAGGATGCATTTTGATGTGCACTTTTTATAACACAAAGTGGAACCTCCCTTATAATACCTTCAAAAATCATCCAAAATGAGTCTTGTAAGGGAGGGGGTCTTATAAGGGAGGTAATATTAATACTCCGAATTTTAATACTCCAGTGTGTGTGTGTGTGTGTGTGGAGTGTGGTGTGTGTGTGTGTGTGTGTGTCGGTGTCGGTGTGTGTGTTTGTGTGTGAGTGTTTGTGTGTGTGTGTGTGTGTGTGTTGTGTCTGCGTGTGTGTGCATGTCTGTGTGGTGTGTGTGTGTGTGTGTTGTGTGTGTGTGTGTGTGTGTGTGGGTGTGTGTGTGTGTGTGTGTGTGTGTGTGTATATATATAATATATATGTGTGTGTGTGTGTGGTGTTGGTGTGTGTGTGTGTTGGTGTGTGTGTTGTGTGTCAAGTCAAGTCAAAATCATCTTTTATTGGAGGGTTAAAGAAGAAGCTTAACAAAAGTTTTTTTCATCCATGCCCTCATAACAAAAAATACACACAATCAATAAATCATGAACTTAACATATTTACAGGAACAAAAACGAAAAACATTATGATCAGTATAATGAAAGAAAAAAACACAATACAAAGGAACCCAACAGAAGAGAGAGAAAGGGAATATGTGAGGCACTAGAGAGGAAGAGAAAGCTGGGGGCAGGAAACACTCACAATACACCATGCGCGCGTGTGCGACATATAGCACACACGAACATAACTCTCACTCACACACACACGCTCACTCCCACCACACCATACACACACACACACACACAAGACACACACACACACTACACACACACACCACACACACATACACATACACACACACACAACACACACAACACACACACCACACACACACACCACACACACACACACACGCACTACACACACACACACAACACCTGCACACACAATTGGAAACAAACAAAAAACAATGAAGGAAGTATAAAGAAGAAAAGAATATTTCCAGACGCGTTGCATAAAACAACAATGGCATATATACATCTCAATAATGGCCAGATTACAATTTACAACCAGGTGCTTCTTTAAAGCTTTTTTAAAAGCTGGTTTGATGGACAACTGATTTCAAGAATGGGCAATTTGTTCCATGTTTATTCCCCCCAGATGATGTCAGCTGGATTTGAACAGATCGTTATGGTCGTAGAAATGAAAGCTTATGAGTATGTCATTTTCATTTAATGTCAGGAACTTAATTATTTTATTTGGGGCTGTTCCGTTTACGAATGTTGACATACATGGCATTGGGGGTTTAAGAAAGTCTTCTTAAACGAAGGATGTTTAAGTTGTTCATATTATGTCAATTATTGTCAAACTAGTAGACTTAAGAGACAAGCCTTTAAAACCTCGTTTGTGTAAGCGAGTTAATGTAATTTTAGATTATTTTCAACTAGCAGCTATCCATAACGTGATCGTAATTTTAAGAGGTTAAGATGTGTGCATGAAAAAGAGTTTTTTCCCTTGAAATGAAGGTCTAAGAAATGTCTTTATTTTTGATAACTGGTAATTCTTTTAGAGATTACGCTTACGAGGTCCATTAATTGATCACTCCACGATACTTCCCTTATCAATGATACGCCCCTAACACTTTATGGGAAGGAAACA
>JAGGCT020002368.1:0-29913 GCA_017654935.2 Phymorhynchus buccinoides | reverse complement strand
GGGCGTCGCAACGTTCCCCAAAATTTTGTTACAACCACCTTTTCACCTAGCTCACGTCACAAGTTTTGTTCAGCAGGGAGGGGAATAATCTATTCCGAAAATTTGGTCGGCACAAATATCCTTCCACACATTTTCAGTTAACATCGCTACTTTTGTTGAGCGGGAGCTACTCATTTCGCCTTCCTTCGCACAAATGAAGCGAGTGAGCTAAAGCGACTTCCGGTTAACCAGTTTGAGAATCGCCAAATAGAGACTTGTAGATATAAGAATACGGCAAGATCTGTCCTTTACGTGGATTTTTTTTTTCCAGCAGAAGTTTTGAAAAATTTCCGCGGATTTTCCGCAAAACGCGGAATTCTTTCATGCCTGAATAATGTATTTGATCTTTTACACATAATCAAGAATGTTTGCTTATGTTGACAGTCAACACGGGTGAGTGGGCATGGTGGATTGGTTTTCCTTAGAGAATGAAAATCAACTATAAAAAACATTCCTCCTTATCAACATCAGTATAAATTATTATGGTTATTATGGTAAAAATAATGATCATCATTGTTCTTACCCATCTCCAGACTGGTACTGCTCCGTTGAGCCAAAGTCCCTGTACTGCTCCTTTCCCTGCGCCACTGGCTCAGAGCTTGTGGCAAGGACAGTGGCAGTGGCAGTAGCAGTGGCAGTGGTGGTGGCAGTGCCATACTGGTTAGAAACTGTGCCATATGTATAAGTCGACGTTGTGCCATATGTCGCTGTTGTGCTGTAAGTTGACGCTGTGCTGTAAGTCGGTGTTGTGCCATATGTCGGCGTCACGCCGTATGTCGTTGTTGATGCATACTGACCCGACCCGTATTGTGAGCCGGTGTTGTACTGACTGTTGGCAGCGTACTGGCTGTCAGTGGACGCGTTGTACTGCGTGGTCGGGTACTGACCGGTGGAGGAGTACTGCTGGGAAGTGTCGGTAGTACCGGTGGTACTCCCGTACTGTCCCGACGTGTCATATTGCCCCGCCTGGTAAGTGCCGGAGCTGTAGCCCGTCGTGTCGCCGTACTGAGCGGTGTTGTACGACTGCGACGCGTCATAAGTCCCACCACTGGCGTACTGGTCGTAGGTTCCCGTGCTGCTGTCGTAGGTGGCTGTCCCGTAGCCCTGATCGTACTGGGAGTATCCAGAGTATCCAGCAGTGGTGGTGGCGGTGGCGGTACCGGAGGCGTACTGGCTGTAGTTGTAAGCGTCCGCGTTCTCCGAGCTGTACTGCTCCCCGGCGGTACCGGTGTACTGGGCGCTGGTGGTGCCCGAGTACCCGGCGGTACTGGTGTCGGTGGTACCGGTGGTACCGCTCTGCTGGGCCCCATACTGCGAGTAGTCCTGGGACGCGTACTGCCCGTAATCTAGAAAATGTTAGGAACTGATTAGGTTTTAATGCATAATTATATGTATCACATAGTTTATTTCATATGATATGCAGAATAAATGGGCTCTGATTACAATAGGTAAATAAGAGTATGAAATATACAGAAGATGATTGTGTCTATGAAGAGGCTTAAAGAGAAACTCACTCCGGCACCTGAACACCAGCGTCGCGCCCACACCAAACAGCTGGCCCTCATCTTCTGCAAGACAAAGTACCAGCAGGCCAGCTTCCTACCCCGAACCATCAAAGCATGGAATGACCTCTCCCATCAGGCTGTTGAGGCAGAGACTCTGGACACCTTTGTGTCTAGGGCAACTGCCTCTCAATAACCATACTACGCTTCTCCCTCCCTTAACTGCACCCCCCTCCCCCTTCCCCCTTCAGTAGCTTAGGTAGTTCCTGTCCGATTCGGCATCATGTTGGGGTTCCGCTGAACGGTTCCTGACTGGCTGGGTCACGTAGCATAGAGTGGTGGTGATTATCTTATATCTAATCTGCCCATTCTCCCCCCCCCCCCCCCCCCCCCCCCCCCCCCCCCCCCCCCCCCCCCCCTTTCTTTCCGTTCTTCTTATCTATAGATTAGGGCCAAAGTATTCTGCGCATATTTTCCGTAGATCCCCCTGAATTTACAGTGACAGAATAATCAGCAAATGATTGTGGTCGCTTGAAGGAAAGTAAAGGAAATAGATTTCTTTGGTTTAGTCTTCCTAGCTCAGATTTGGAGTTCTCGCAGGTTCTTTTCCACTGGAAGGCTAGCAGCCTGTAGCGGGTCTTGGAATTCGTCCCTTTTGTTGGTCAGGTCGCTCCACATTTCGGGAGCGAATTGTCTGAGGGCGGATGGTAGCTCTGGATTCTCTGTAGTACCTGTCTAACCTGCCCTTAACAAGTTAACGCATTCAAGTAGGCGTCGGAGACGAGGCGAACTGCAGCGATTTTTCGCATCAGAAAAGTGAACCCCAAAATCGCTGTTGTGCAAAGCGGTAGGTCAGTTCGCCACATTTTCATTGGTTGTTATTATTATCACTGACCATCACCGACACTTCTATTCTGAAGCAGAGATGCATGCCTTCATTCCAGAATGATTTTTGTTGATAATGGACGTTCGTTCCGCAAGAGCTGAGCGCTTCAAAACTAGGGTCGGATTACGAACACGACTGTTTCTGAATGATACCAAAGACTTTATTGAAAACAATAGCACAACAGATTCAGTCATTCTTCGACATGCATGCCAAATTTGGTGCATGTACTTTTAGGTATATAATCTGGTACTTTGTTTGGTTAATCTAATCGGAGGTGTCGGCGTCAAAGTCGGACATTTTGTTCGTGCCGAGTCACATTGGTAGCATAGCAGTCTACATTCTTATTGATTTCATTTTGACAATAAATGACTTTTGCTGTAATTCAGTTTTATTTTATCATGTTTTAACAGCTGTTTGGCTTCAAATATTGTAATTATTTTTTGGTGCTGGAGCGGATGCTTCAAAAGTAAAGTGATTAGGGATTCAGGGACTGAGTGAATGAAGAAAATGGTGACATGATGATATTTTGGTTTGCAGACTATTCTGTTCAGACTGCTGTCAAGATTGGTTGGTCATGTTATCACTTAAGATTTCATTTTTATTTTGTTTGTTTGAACACCATGCCATGGTACAAATGAATCAGCTAGGGATGAGAACATTATGTCACATATGTGTGTGACTTTTTGATTACCCTGCCACACGGGCAGCCACACTCAGTCTTCAAGGGAACTTTAAAAAAAATTTGATTCCTATTTTATTTCTGTTAAAGTAATGATTATAGGTGTACTCAGGGTGGGTTTTTGTTTGTTTGTTTTTTAGGATGCTTTTTATCTTAAATATTTAAACAGTGGTGGATCGCGATTGTCATATTCTGGTTAACTTGATCTGATTTTCTTATAGAACTAGCAATTATTACAGATCTCGATCTCTCTCTGTTTAGACTGGAGTGGTTTTGTTGTATCTATTTGCTATGTCTTTCACATTTTAACTGCTTAAAAAAACAAAAAACCCACCAATCAACCAACCATGTAACTTACCGCAATAATAATTTTCATGTTAAAAAACAACAAAAAGAAATCATCTTCTTTAATATTCATTTCTTATCAACAAATTATGTATAATTTTGATAAAAACAATAAATATGTAACACATTTTGAATTTTCATGTTTAATCAATTAAGTGGTGTGAAAAATCGTGGTGAGTGTGTGTATGTCTGTGTGTGTGTGTTAAGTGTGTGTGTGTGTGTTAAGTGTGTGTGTGTGTGTGTGTGCATGTGAAGTGTTCCCCATGCTTCCAAATTGCTAAGGGTCATCATGACCCTTTGCCCCCAAATTTTAAGGGTCATTTGAAAAATTTTGAGGGTAAAAATAAAAGCCATAATAAATGGACAATAAAGACTAAAATTCTTCACGCCAACTTGACTTGAATTTGCGAGTTACTTTCTTCTTTTCATCACTACTGACAGTTGAAGTAGAACTTGAAGGGCCTGGAACTGGTTCGAGGGTTTTTGTCACCTCACTTAAAACTTCAGAGTCTTTGGAAGAACTCTGCGTCGAAGTTTTCGTAATCCAGCGAAGCAGCGCCATTATTTTGCTTCCAAGAAACGCGGCTAGGCTAGGCAGCAATGCACGTGCGAGCAGCATGAGTGGCGAGAAACAAAGGGAAATTACTCATGATAGTTTTTGTCGTCTGCTTCAAGCATAGTATAGTACTTAGTAGTGAAAGAATAGGCCCAGTATATTTGGTTGATCGTTTCCTGCAAGCCGAAATGGCTTCGACATTCTGATCGCGGCGAACACGTTTGAGGAAGCAATCAGCTGAGAGAAAAACTGTACGTCACAATGACGTATTGACTGAAAAATGTATACGTCAAACTTGAAACTTTGTACGTAATTTACGCACAGATCTGCGTAATCGGGAACACGTGTGTGTGTGTGTGTGCATATGCACATGTATGTGTGTGTATTATGCTGAGAAGATTGGTGCTAAAAATGAGTGTTTTGAAAGAAAACACACAACTTTTGTTTTCTGTACTACAGCAATGATGTTTTTATTGAGCTGAAGTAGTCTTTCTCCCTTTCCTTGTTGTGATTGGTCATAAATGCTATAAACAAAATCACCCTGCATGAGTGAAGTGTGACTGGATACATGTATGAATTGGAAGTTCCAATTCAGTGACTTTGTGGAACTGGAATAAAAAGATCAAAGACAAAGCATGATAATAAACATAATAGCATCAAAGAAAGCAATGTTTTAATACATTTTATTGCACTCTTTGTGTGATGATGATCCAGAAAATAACTTTTAATATAAGAATCTTGAGGTCTACAACTAGTAGTAGTACAAGTAATAATTCTTGAGTAGTGTTTATAGTCCGTGAATGGTTTCTTGGTGCATGGTGGAGATTTGCACTGGAAGTGTACTGGAAGTGGAAATGTACACTATCAAAATGTATTTAACTATAACTTAAACTGGAAGTGGAAATGTACACTATCAAAATGTATTTAACTATAACTTAAGTACACTCAGTCTTTGGATGATGCTGATCAAGAATATACAAGATATATCAAGAATATATTCATGGCGTATACGGCAGAAGACTTCCAGGTCATGTTATTGTCAGCTCTGAGTCAGAGAGTGGTCCCTTTGACTGTGATGATTATTGTAATGGGTGTTGGCACTGTCAAAATATGCCCCCAAGTGCTCTTTGAATGATGATGATCAAGAATATGTGTGGGTCTTAGGGTCTGTGATAAAAGGTTTTCAAGTTGCTTTGTTACTACAAAAAAAAGTCTGTGTTGATGAGAGGATCCTTGGCGAAGGTTTGTTCAGGAAGTTTGCACTATATTAAATTATGCTTGATTTCATGTTTTGTGCAATACTGATATAAAAAAAAGAAGTTCATAGGGACATTGTATACAGTCAATGGTTAATAATGTATTAGTTTTATCATATCATATCATATCATGGCACTGTAGGCTTTTCAGCCTTTTGCCCTCTAGATTGGTTCTTTTTGTTATTTATGTTGTATCGGCATTACCGATCGACTACTTAGGCAGTCGTGCTTTATTTGTCTAATCATATAGTAAAAAGCCAAGTGTCCGTCCGTGTGTCTGTGTGTGTGTCTGAAACATGAAACGGGCCTTATAACTCTGCCGTTTTTCGACCGAATCGCTTCAAATTTGCTGTGAGCCCTGACGGGGCAATGGCAATGGCAACCGAGGCGGCCGTGTCATTTGCGCGGTTCGGCAAATGCGAGAAACGCGCATCCGCCAGCCTCTCGGCGCCCGTATCTCCGGTGTTTCTGGACCGATTGCCTTCGAATTTGGCAGGAAGATCACCGGGGACGGTGACTATCCGTGTACCAACCCGGAAGCGAATCGGTTCAGAAACGCGCGCGCTATACGACTCCGCCGTTTCTTAACCGAATCGCTTCAAATTTGCTGTACTCGGCGTTACCAGTACTTGGCGTTACCGTTACTAGGCGTTACCGTTACTAGGCGTTACTGGGACTCGGCGTTGCGCTAGTTTATTTAAATTTACTGAATACACAATATTCTGAAAATATCGATCTAATGAGTTCTTGAATGCATTTAGTGACGATGCATTTACTGCTTCGTTTGGAAGGTTATTCCATGCGTTAGTAATACGGTTAGTGAAAAAGGTTTGTGCAAGTTTAGTGTTAGTAGTTTTTTTTAATAGTTTAAAAGTATGTCCGCAGGTTCTTTCATCCTCACACAGAGTTAGTAATTGTTTTGTGGTAGTATAGTCATAAAGCCCATGGAGAAATAACGCATCTCGAATAATTTTGTCCAAACATTTGCAAACGACCGATGTAAGGCTCACCGGACAATAGTTTCCGGGACTAAATTTATCAACTTTCTTCAAAATTGGTTTAATTTCTGCGAGTTTCCATGCTGTAGGGATTTTGCCATCTTTGATTGTTTTATTAAATAGATAAGTTAGGGGCCCTGACAACTGAGTTGCCAACTCCCTAAGAACTCTGGGGTATATCTCATCTGGCCCTGGGGATATGTCCACCTTCAAAGACTCAAGTTCCTTCTGCATTTGTTCTTGAGTAACTGTTACTGAATCTATGTTAGTACTTGCCTTTCGATTAATCTCAGGCAAACTGTCTGACTCTTCATCTGTGAACACACTGCCAAAAAACTTATTTAAAACATTAGCTTTGTCCTGATCATTTGCAGTAAAAGTCCCATCATCTTTTTTTAGTTTTGAAATAGATTCCCTTGGTTTAGTCTTGTCATTTGATTAACACAATATGTTTTAATACAGACAAGCCTAAGAGTAGACTTAAACAACGAGGCTCCCTTGTGGAGGTTTGCATTGTCAAAATATGCTTCATTGTATTTCTTGGCTGATGTTGATCAAGAGTATATATATGTGGGTTTGGGGGTCTGTAATCAACGGTTTTTGAGTTGTGGTAATTCCTTTTCATACAATCACTAAATCAGGCAGGCAGTCAGACAGACAAACAGACATTTTATAACTAAAGTGTTGCAAAGTGTTGACTTAGTTATATAGTAAATGATGAAGAATGTATTTCGAATATTAAACATCATAGTCCCTTGGGTAAGAGTGACCATGAACTGATGAAGTATTAATTTTTCAACTGTATATAAAGACATCTAAAACCAAACATAACAAATTGTACAAATTTGATTTTACCAAGGGAAATTATTCTAAAATGAGAGATGAATTAGGTCAGGAGGATTGGTCTGTGTTGAACTCTGTTGGCGTTGACCAGGCATGGGATATCATAAAAGATAAGATTGCGCATTCTATGGAACAAAATATTCCTAAAATAGAATTAGAAACTGACAAAAATGAGAAACCAAAACCTATGTGGTTTAATAAAAAGGTCTTGACAAAAATTAAAAAGAAATATTATCTTTTTCAAAGATTTTTGATTACAAAAAAGGGCAAACATTATCTTAATTATATAGAAGCAAGAAATAAGTGTAATAAGGAAATTAAACAAGCTAAAAGAGAACATGAAAGAAACATAGCCAAAGATTGTAAACTAAATCCAAAGAGGTTTTGGAAGTATGTTAAATCAAAAAGTAAAGTTAAATCAGTTTAATTAAAGAAAACGGTGACGTTGCTGTTTCAGATGATGATAAAGCCAACACTTTAAATGATTATTTTGCCAGTGTATTCACCATGGATAATTTACCTCCAGAGAACCCAGGTATGTGGTCTGAGGGTAAAGCAGTCACTGATATCATAGTTACACCAGAAGCCATTGAAAAGAAACTGAAGGAATTAGATGTAAATAAGGCCCAAGGTCCCGATAAGGTACCCCCTAGAGTTTTAAAAGAACTTAGTCAAGAGTTGGCACTCCCACTAGGCATTCTCTTTAATAAGTCCATGGAACATGAAACTGTCCCTACAGAATGGAAAAATGCTAACGTAATTGCTATTTTTAAGAAAGGAACAAAGAGTGACCCAGGTAACTACAGACCTGTTAGTTTGATGTCTGTTACATGTAAAGTATTTGAGTCTATAATTAGAGATGTCTTGGTAGACCATATGTCTATTAATAAACTGTATTCAGAGTGTCAGCATGGTTTCCGTAGTCATACTCATAGATCTTGTGTTACACAACTTTTACATGTTATGGAAGATTTTACAAACTTATTGAATAAGGGAAAATGTATTGACATCATCTACTTGGATTTTTAAAAAGCTTTCGACTCAGTTCCCCATCAAAGATTACTAATTAAATTACAATACTATGGCATAACAGGAAAGATATTTGCATGGATTAGAGATTTCTTACAAGATAGAAAATAGTGTATTAGAGTTGGCGATGCATGCTCTGAAAGTGCTGATGTCTTAAGTGGTATTCCCCAAGTAAGCATACTGGGTCCAATTCTTTTTACAATTTTTATTAACGACTTGCCCCATAATATAGAAAGCTTCTGTAAGATATTTGCAGATGATACAAAAATTTACAACACATCATCCAATTATAATATTGTACAAAAAGACTTAAACGCATTAGTCCAATGGTCTGATACATGGAACTTATATTTTAATACTTCTAAATGTAAATCAATGCACATGGGAAGGAATAATCCATATAGGGAATATATTATGGCATGCAATGGTGTAAATAATGCTTTAACAAAATGTATGGAAGAGGAAGATCTTGGAGTCACATTTGATGCAAAATTGAAATTTGATTGTCACATACACAATATTGTAAACAAGGCTAACAAGATGCTGGGAATAATCAAACAAACGTAACTTTTCATTTCTAGATAAAGATACATTCGTACATCTGTATAAGGGTTTGATAAGACCCCATCTAGAATATGGAAATACCATCTGGTACACACACCTAAAACGGCAATCATCTATGATTGAAAAAGTACAGAGGAGAGCAACAAAGTTAATTCACGAACTTAAAAACAACTCTAATAGCGAAAGATTAAAAAATACCTAGGTTTACCATCATTGAAAGCTAGAAGAATAAGGGGTGATCTTATTCAATGTTATACAAATTTTAACTGCATTGACGACATAGACACATCCGATTTTTTCAAATTATCAAACTATGACAAAACAAGAAATAGTACAGTGTACTAACAAAATATGTATTGAACATTGTTATACTAACACACAAACATTTTCATTCAGTAACAGAGTGGCACCCCTATGGAACAAATTACCTACTAATATGAAAAGTGCACTAAATACTCTTCTTCTTCTTTCCTGTAGAGCAACCACAGTCACTTCTGACTATTCTGTCGCTGTAACTTTAGGGGAATCTGCGGAAATGCACACTGAGGTACTACTGAGAAGAAAAAAAAAAAGTTGACAGTAGAAGAAGAAGACAGAAAGCCTGGCCCAGCCAGCCAGGTTCCGCTAATCGGCCCCTAACGTGATGCCACGCCAAGCGAGAATGACCCAGCCAGCCAGGTCCCGCTAATCGGGCCCCAACGTGATGCCGCGCCACTGGGAAAAAGAGGGGGGAGGGGGAAAAAAAAAGAAAAAAAAGAGGTGGGGGTAAAGTTATTGTGATTTGGAGAACCAGGACACGAAGGTGCCCAAGGTCCCCGCCTCAACAGCCTGCTCCGGGAGGTTGTTCCATGCCTTGATGGTGCGTGGCAGGAAACTGGCCTGTCTGTATTGTGTGCGGCAGTAGATCTGGGCCAGCTGCTTGGTGTGGGCTCGACACTGGCGTTGTGGTGCCGGGGTCAGTTTGTCTTTCATAGTCTTCATGGAAACGAGTTCGTGATGGAGTTTATACATCATGACAACTCTTGCTGTTTCTCTTCTTTGTTGCAGTGAGGGCCACTTCAGTTGCTCGAGCATAGATGACATGCTTGATGTGTTTCTGAAGCGGCGAAGTACGAATCTTGCTGCTCGCCGTTGCACTGCTTCGAGCCTGTCGATGTCCTGTTGCTGGTGAGGGTCCCATACTGTGGAAGCATATTCCAGTATGGGACGTACAAATGTCTTGTATGCTCTTTCTCTGATGGTCTGGGAACTGATTTTCAGGTTTCTTCTCCAAAACCCTAGGGTCCTATTGGCCTTTGAGGAGATGATTTGGATGTGTTTTTTCCAGCTCAGGTCTCTACTGATGGTGACTCCCAGGTATTTCGCAGAGTCCATAGTTTCAAGCAAGTGGCCATGGAGCACATACCTGCTTTCTTGCATCTGCCTCTTTCTGGTGACAGGTAGGGTGGTGCATTTGCCAGGATGGAACACCATGTCCCAGCTCTTCTCCCACTCAGCAAGCTGATGGAGGTCATGCTGTAGCTGCTCATGGTCCTGGGGCGCCGCTACCACTCTGTACACTGCTGTGTCATCCGCAAAGAGACGGGCTGGTGATGTCAATCTTTCCGGCAAATCATTAATGTAGGCTAGAAAAAGGCAAGGCCCAAGAACGGATCCCTGAGGCACTCCTGAGCATACATCAATCTGTGCGGAGCTGATGCCATTGACAACAACTGCCTGCCTTCTGTTGCTGAGGAAGTCTTTGATCCAGTCAATGAGCTTCCCCTGGATGCCATAATGGTGAAGCTTATGTATAAGCAAGCTATGATTCACCTTGTCGAAGGCTTTTGCGAAGTCCATTATCAGGATGTCAGTTTGCTTGCCCTGCTCTAGATTTTCAAACAGTTCATCAGTGAACTCCATGAGCTGTGTTTCGCAGGACTTCATCTTTCTAAATCCATGTTGCTGGTCACATAGTATCCCATGTTCTTCGAAGTGGCTCATGATGGCACTGGTGATGACAGGGTCGGACAGTAACGGTTGCCCGACTGCCCTGGGCAGGTAGTCGTAAGTGTCGGGCAGGTGGCGAACTCGACGACCTGCCCGCCGGGCAAGTGCAAGTGCTTAGAAAAAAAACCAGAGCTGCCAACCGTTACGTTTTCGCCGTATTTTTCTATGGCGACCTCAATAAACTACGGTCCAATACAAATTAATATGGCGACATACACGCCGAAATATATGGCGGTGCGATGGAGTTGCACATGTATGTTTTATTTCTGCTGAAGCCGAGTAACTCGCTCTTCGCACATGTTGATGAGGATGGACTAAGCTATTTTTAGTAGCAACCCAGCAGAAACTGCCAAGCGAACCAATCGTCGCTCGTAGCTCCTGTGATTTCATCCAATAGATGAAGGCCATTTATGCGGACCGCACAGGTTTCCGAGAAAATTGCCAAGTTGGAGCAACGTGCTCTGGACGAAAAATAACCATCGAGTCTGAGCCATCGGGCAGTGATTGGAAGAAAAAATGACAACAATACTTTCTGCTGTCAGATTCCGAGGTTGACACATGCTTTATTGCTTCGAAAGTGCCGAAGATGTGTCATTATCGCCGATAGTTTGGATAGTATCGCCATTGGCGTGCAGTGTGCGATTTTGACTTCCATCACTTCGTGATCAGTCAGTCTAGGGCCTAAAAGTGGATTTGATTTTGATGAAGTTGGCAGTTTGGTTTGCTGGGCATGAGACAAAAGCACAAGCTATCCATAAAACTGCAAAAAATGACAATTCTTTTTGCACACATACTTTGATGGAAAAGCTGTAGATAGACCCAGATACAGCAGATTGGTGAAAGAGTCCAAGACAGTTTGACATTGTAACAATGATTGTTTGACTTGTCACTGTGTCAGTCAGTGTCATAAGTTAGCATTCTTCTTGAAGGCAAGTCTTTAGTTTAGTTTAACAAATTTGTTTATAGTGTATGTGTCTGTCTGTCACTGACTCACTCTGACTTTCTCTCTCCCTCTCTCTCTCTGATTGTGTACTTCTGTGTGTGTGTGTGTGTGTGAATCTGTGATACTACTGTAGTATGTTATAATGTATGTTGTCACAGAATAACCCCCTATACGTATGATATGCTGATAGTTTGTTTAATCAATGTTTGCTACCACACGCACGCGCGTGCGCGCACACACACACACACACACACTGAGACTCACGCGCGCATGAGAAACGTTAAATTAAAAAAACGTATGAAAAATACTGACAGATTAAATTATGTCATTCCCGAGGAGCTGTGTGACAGGATGGCCAATCATGAAGACTCTTTCTACCAGCTTTTTCACTCGTGGCACATTCATTTATCGGGCAGGTGGCTAAAACTGGGGGGCAGGTAAAAAAATTGTCTGGGGCAGGTTGCAAAAAAAGTTACTGTCCTACCCTGGATGATGAATACTAACTCTTTCAAAAATCTATTAGATAAGTGGGAAAATTATAAAGTGTTATTATATAACTATGACGATTGATTTTCAATCATCAAAAAACCTGAGCAATCGATAGATCTTGAATGACTGTACATTACAAATACACAAAACAATGGGACTTTAACCTTTTCACTGCCCCGTCACAGATATTTCCGTCAACTTCTGGTAACCTATAAACTGCCCCGTCACGGAAATATCCGTCATAGGGTTATTCTAAGAGTTTCCCGTTTTCTATCCATACGCTTTTCGCAGTATGTTCGAATGCATGTGAGAGTGTGCTCAAAGGATAGTATATTCAATCCCTGTTCAGAAAAGCATAGGTTATATGCACTTTTATTCAGAAAGTTTTGCAATAGACTCAGCAACCTAAAACGGCTTGGCAAATAGTTGCCCCGGAATTGAAACTGGGCTTGGCAGTGAAGGGGTTAAAAGCCTAACGGTCTAAGGTTTTTGTGACGGTTTTCAAGTTGTCAGGTTAACTCACGGGAAACTCACTTCATAACATTTTCGATCTTCTGTTCATGCACTTAGAATCTATATTTTAAGTATTGCACCTAACTGTTTGAAAGTTAATCATCAATTAAGGTAAGTTATCATATTTATTTATTTATTGGTCAGCGTTTTATATTGATGCTAGTCTGCTTGTGAAATGGGTCCTGGACCAAGAAACTCTCAGTCTCAGTCTAGAAAACAATCGGGGGTCAATGAAAAGGAAAGGAAGAAATCGAGAGGAAACTCGCCCCACTTGCTACTTTCGGCTTGGCAGTGTATCGTTTGCGATAACCCGTGTGAGAGTGGATGCGATGAGGGTAATTCACTAGAGTGTTTTACCTGCAAGAAGTGGGCGCACCAAAAGTGTGCCTGCATTGATGACGATACTTTTAAGATACTGGGTAGTAAGCCTCAATATCAGTGGATTTGCGACCCTTGCCTACAAGGTAAGGATGAGCAAACCCCTAAACTGGACAAGATTTTTTCGATGCTTCAGGCAATAAACTCTAGAATGATGCGTCTTGAGGACAAGTTTGATGAGAAAAAGATAGAACAGAAAATAGAGGAAGTTGTTGATGCTAAAGTAGCTGAGGTTATGGAAGAGAAAGAGGAGAGAAAAACGAAAAGAAAAACATCATCATTACAAACTTGAGGGAAAGTGACATTGATGCAAAAGAAGACAGAGATAAGGATGAGCTGAAGCTGGTAAAACAGACACTAAGCAAGGTGACAGAGATGGGGGAAAATGAAGTGGTGAGTGTGACAAGACTGGGGAGTAGAGGGGGGAACAGACCTAGGCTCATGAAGGTGGTTCTGAAAACTGAAGAAAAACCCCAAGAGATCCTAAGAAATGCTCGAAAGGTAAACCAAAAGGGGATGGAACTAAACAAAAGAGTGTACATTAACCCAGACCAGACACCAAAAGAAAGGGAGATTCACAAAGCACTGAGGAAAGAGTTAAAGGAGAGAAGAGAAAAGGGGGCAGAGAATCTGGTGATAAGAGGGAACAAGATCATCGAGAGGAAGGAACAGAGGGACAGGGGTTCATCCCCAAACAGACAGGGAGACAGAAAGTGACTCCATGAACAGAGACCTGTACATAGTGTAAATAGATGTTTTGGAAAAAGGGAGAATGAGAGTAGTGATTATTTAAATGTTTTATATTCTAATGTTGATAGCTTCCCAAATAAAAAGATTGAACTGCTAATTAGAATAGACGAATTAAAACCCGATATCATAGCACTAACTGAAATAATACCCCAAACAAAAATTGGAGAAGAAATTTTAATAGAAGAATATAACTTACCTGGTTATGATGTATTCATTAACAGCACTAGACCCTATAGAGGGACTGTTCTATATGTTAAGCAGGCATTGAAGCCAGCGGAATGTGAAAATCTTAACAACACAGACTTTGATGAAAGTGTATGGTGCAGCATAGGTGGAATTAACCATGAAAAAATATTAATTGGCTGCGTTTACAGAAGGCATAATGAAAATGAGGAAAATACGGACAAGCTTTTCGACTTGTTAAAGGGAAGGAAAGTAAATTCATTTAATAAAGTTTGCATCATGGGTGATTTTAACTTACCCAAAGTAAATTGGAATGATGGAGAGTGCAATCAAACTGACAATTATATTAAAGAAAAAATACATGATGCATTTTTAATACAAAAAGTAAAAAATGCAACAAGAAGGAGGAAAGGTGATAAACCTAGTTTATTGGATTGGATTTTAGTCAGTGACATAAACATGACCTCAGATGTTCAACATTTAGCCCCATTGGGTAAAAGCGATCATGACTTAGTTACTATACTTCCATTTATATATTCCTAGACAAGAACCAGTAAACGACCCTCACTATAAATATGATCTAAAGAATGGCAACTATACAATTACAAAAATAAGAGAAGATATGGAAAAAGTAAATTGGTCAAACATTAAATGTGAGAATGTTAATGAAACTTGGGAAAATATTAAAAGTAAAATCCTAAATTATATGGATATGCATATTCCCAAAATAAATGTCAATGAAACAAAAAGATACAAGCCTTTATGGTTAAATGGGAAAGCTCTTAAAGCAGTAAAGAAAAAATATAATGCCTTTCGAAGATATTTAATGAGTGAGTCTGGAAACGTTTATTTGAAAAAGGTTGAAAAAGAGAAGAAAAGTAAAAAATAAATGCAAAAGGGAATATTTAAATATGAAGAAAAGAGACAAAAGTAAAAAACTTACTAGAAAGGCAAAGAAAGACTATGAGAGGAAATTAGCCAGTGAATGCAAATCTAAACCTAGATACTTTTGGAAGTATGTGCAAGAAAAACTAAAAACATCAACAGGGATAGGAACATTGAAAAATGAAAAGGGGGAAACAGTCACATCAGATAAAGACAAAGCAAACACATTAAACTCTTTTTTTTCGAGCGTTTTCACAAGAGAAAATATTTCTAATATTCCTAATGTAGATAGGGAATCAAAATCCAAAGGGAACACATTAATAGATATAGATATTGAGGTGGAGACAGTTAAAAAGAAACTTAAAGAACTGGATACTTCTAAAGCTCAAGGACCTGACCAGTTACCAGCCAGAGTTCTGAAAGAGATAGCTAATGAGATAAGTGAACCATTAACTAAACTATTTAATTTGTCTTTGGAACAGGGAGAACTACCAGATGATTGGAAAAACGCAGAAGTTATAGCTATTTTTAAGAAAGGCACTAGAACAGATCCTGGAAATTATAGACCAGTAAGCTTTAACATGTATAACTTGTAAGATACTTGAATCAATTATAAGGGATAACATTTCCACTATTTTAAAGAAAACAAACTATATTCAGATTGCCAACATGGTTTTACTTTTAGGCGCAGAAGGTCGTGTGTTACGCAATTACTTCAATTCATGGAAAATTTTACAAAATTATTAGATATAGGAGAGACTATAGACATAGTGTATCTTGATTTTTAAAAGGCGTTTGATTCCGTGCCACACGAAAGATTATTACTTAAATTGTCAGCATATGGAATTGATGGTAGACTTTTACAATGGATTAGAAGCTTTTTAACAAATAGAAAACAGAAAGTAAGAGTAAGTAAATCATACTCGGAACAAGCAGAAGTAATCAGTGGTATTTCCCAAGGCAGTATTTTAGGCCCAGTCCTATTCACCATATTCATAAATGACTTGCCCGATGAAGTAAATAGTGAATGTAAGATCTTTGCTGATGACACAAAGCTATATAATACATCTGGTAATAAAGAAATACTACAGTCAGATTTACACTCTCTACAAGCATGGTCAGATAAATGGAACTTATATTTTAATGTCCAAAAATACAAGGTAATGTACATAGGAAGGAAAAACCCTAAACATGATTATTACATGAAGCCGAACTACACAACAAGTAAAATTAATATATGTGAAAACGAGAAAGACTTGGGAATAACTTTTGATCCAGCTTTGAAATTTGATACACATTGGCTGTACAACCTTCGACCCCTGACTCTGCCCTTGTTGCCTCGCTACGTCATCTGCATATAGGGATTAATCTTCCACGCACGCAAGGCTGCAGAGGAGGAAAAAGGAAGCAACGGAAGATTTCTGTTGTCTGCTCCGTTCCTCGCCCTCCCCCTTCACCTACCAAACGGATGAGTATTTCTAACTTACTTACTGTTCCCGTTGCTTCGCCCACAAAAGATGCTAATTTTATTGTTGCCCAGTTTAACCCCCGTTCCGTTGGCGTCCCATAAAAATGTTCTTCTATTAATTATTTCATTGTAGAGAACGATGTTGATATTTTCTGCATCACGTGAAAAACTGTGCCTCCATCTCACCTCTACCCCTTTCCACACTCCTCCTTTGAACTGGCCCAGCTCTCCGTTACTCTACGTCAGCACTGCCTACAGCTTTTCTGCCTCTACCGCCCCCCTCCCAACAAGAAAAACAAACTTTCGGACTCCCTCTTCCTCGACGAGTTTCCCTCTTTGCTGGAGCACTGCAACACTATCAGCGGTGTTCCAATCATCATGGGAGACTTTAACATTCATGTTGATGTTCCCACTGACCCCCTCACCCTCCGCTTCACCGCACTGCTGGATGACTTCGACCTGCACCAGGCTGTGACCTTCCCCACCCACCAGAAAGGTCACACCCTTGACCTGGTTATCGTCAGGCGTGACGATGAAGACGTCCTGCGGTCCACTGCTCCCGACTCCTTCCTGGACTTTTCTGACCATCTCTGTGTTCTTTCCTGCCTCCGTTTATCTCGCCCTTCATGCCCTCCTGTGGATGCTGAGACCAGGAAGATCTCCTCCATCGACATCACTGCCTTCATGTCTGACCTCAGGGCCAGACTTGACTCATCTCTACAGCCTTCTGCCGACCAGCTCCACCACCTCCTGACCAGTCTACTCGACCTCCACGCCCCTGTCATCCGTCGCAAGATCTCCAGTAGGCCTCCATCACCGTGGTATGCTTCTGTGGCACCTGAGGTGACTCAGGCTAAACAAGAACACCGCCGTGCAGAGCGCCAGTGGGTTAAGACTGGACTTGAAATTCACAAACAGATTTTTCGAGCCATGAACAAAATTGTGTCTGACATTATAGATAAGGCCAAATGCTCTTGTTTGAATGCCCAAATTCTCGCTTGTAGTACTTCACGTCAATTGTTTAGTTTAGCCAACTCCCTCCTTGGTAAACCAAAGTCCACACCTCTACCTTCTTCTATCCCTGTGTTTGAACTCCCTCAACGTTTCTCTGATTTCTTTCACAGCAAGATAGCCACCATCCGCCACAATCTTGATTCTCAATCTGCTCCACCATCAACTGACTCTGTCCCTGATCCCTCCTTTTCTGGCAGTATGTGGTCTGAGTTCCGTTCTGTTTCCACTGATGAGGTTAAGAAGATTTTGACCCGAACTCAGACTAAAACCTGTGAACTAGACCCTCTACCTTCATCTCTCTTCTCCCAGTGTCTTGATGATCTCCTTCCTTACTTTACATCCATCATCAATGAATCTCTATGTTCAGGCCGCTTTCCAACTCATTTCAAATCTGCAGTTGTCAAACCTCTCTTAAAGAAGCCTAGTCTCGATCCTGAAAATCTAAAGAACTATCGGCCTGTCTCTAATCTTTCATTCCTCTCTAAGCTTACGGAAAAGGTGGTTCTTAAACAGCTGTCTGACCATCTTCAGGTAAACGATCTTTTCTATCCAAACCAGTCTGCTTATCGAGCAGGTCACAGTACTGAGACAGCCCTCTTAAAGATAACGAACGACCTGCTCACTGCCTTGGATGAAAACAAGGTTTCTCTTCTCTCTCTCCTTGATCTTTCTGCAGCGTTTGACACTATCGACCACTCCATCCTCATTTCTAGACTTCACACCTCCTTTGGTCTATCTGGGGCTGTTCTTTCCTGGTTTTCTTCCTACCTCTCTGATCGCACACAGACAGTTGTTGTCAATGGTTCTTCATCTCTTCCAAAAGGTCTTCAGTTCGGTGTGCCCCAAGGTTCAGTCTTAGGCCCTATCCTTTTTGTTCTTTATACCCAACCTCTCTCCGCCATCATCAACCAGCATTCTATTCTACATCATAGCTTTTCTGATGACAATCAACTGTACATTTCTGCCCACCTGAGTCAATTAGATCAAATGATTTCTTCTTCTAAGTTGTGCATCTCTGCTGTTAAAACATGGATGTTTTACAACAAACTGCAACTAAATGCTGAAAAGACAGAGATGATTCTTGTAGCCTCTAACCACACAATTAAAACTCAGGTTCTCCCAGGTTCTGTTGACATTGATGGCACTGAGATCAAGCTATCGGCATCCGTCCGCAATCTAGGTGTTACTTTGGACCAAACCCTTTCTTTCAAACAGCATGTTTCCAATGTTTGCAAGGCTTGCTATCTAGAACTTCGAAGAATTAGTTCCATCCGCCGTTTCCTCTCTCAAGATGCCCTGAAGACTCTAGTATGTGCTTTTGTCCTGTCTCGCCTTGACTACTGTAACTCACTTCTTGCTGGCTGTCCATCAATTCTCATCTCTAAGCTCCAACGGGTCCAGAATAATGCTGCTCGTCTCATTTCTCGCTCCCCTAGGTACGATCACATCACTCCGGTTCTTCGTTCCCTACATTGGCTCCCAGTTCAATCACGTATTGACTACAAAATTCTCCTCCTTGCCTTCAAGTCACTGAATGATCAAGCTCCCGTGTATCTCTCTGATCTTCTTCATCTCTATGTCCCAGCTCGCCAACTACGTTCGTCTTCTGATTCTCGTCTCCTTTCCATTCCCTCCATCCGTCTCAAATCTGCTGGCCAACGTTCTTTTTCTTGTCAAGCACCATCTCTGTGGAATTCTCTGCCTTCTCCTCTCCGACACTCCAACTCAGTCTCCTCATTCAAAACCTCTCTTAAAACCCATCTTTTTCCTGCTGCGCCCTAAATATTTGATCAGTTGTCTATCGTTGTGTGCACGTGAGGGAAGATTGAATAAGAGGTTTGTGCTGTGTTTTGTGGTGCGTGTGTGTGAGTGTGTGTGTGTGTGTGTGTGTGCGTGTGCGTGTGCGTGTGTGTGTGTGTGTGTGTGTTGTGTGTGTGTGTGTGAGCATGAATGTGTGCATACATGTGTGCTTGTGTGTTTTGGTTTTGTGGGTTGTGTGTGCACGCATGTGTGTGTGTGTGTCTGTGTTTGTGTGCGTGTCTGTGTGTCTGTCTGCATGCGTACGTTTTTGTGTGAGGGTGTTTGTGTATGTGTGTTGGTGTATGTGGTCAGTCCATGCGGCTCGGTTGCTGTGGCTTGCCAAATGGGGTATGAACGAGTTGGCTTCGATAAATGTGTGTGTTTATGTGTGTGCGTGTGCATGTGTTAGAGAGAGAGAGAGAGAGAGAGTTGCTTTGTATATGCGCTGTTGCTGGTTGGTGTCACTCTTGAATGCTGTTTTTGTTGTCTGTTGATGAATTATTGATTGTAAAGCACTTTGGGCTCATCTGAGGTAAAGCGCTATATAAATGTACAATTATTATTATTATTATATACACTAATACAGAAGGTAACCAGTAAAGCTAACCAAGTAATGGGATTAATCAAAAGATCATTTGACTATCTTCATAAAGATATATTTGTCAAATTATACAAGGCTATGGTTCGACCTCGCAAAGAATATGGCAACTGTATATGGCATCCTAACCTAAAAAGACAATCAATAATAATTGAAAAAGTTCAGAGAAGAGCCACAAAATTAGTTAAAGCATGTAAAAATGTCTTACGAGGAACGTTTAAATTTTCTAAAATTACCATCTTTGAAGGGAAGAAGACTTAGACTAGTTAGAGGGGACCTTATTCAAACCTATAAAATTGTACATAATCTTGATGATATAAATTTCAATGACTTTTCATAAAATGTACAGTAGACAAAACAAGAAATAGTGATGGTAAATTGTTTCTTAACAGATCAAATACTAAGTCTAACACCCGCAAAAACTTTTATACTAACCCAGTAACCGTGTTGTTCATATGTGGAATGATTTACCAATTAACATAAAAAATGCACCTAGCATTAATGAATTCAAAAATCTTTTGGACGAAAACCCAAATTTGATAACAAAATTTAAATGTTTTGATGAATAAACAAAAAAATATATATAAAAAAGCCATTCTCTTAAAGATTTATCTTTTTATTAGTTTTTGATTTAAGAGACGCAAACCACTAAATAAATTTTGTCACATCAAATTAATTGAGAAGGGGCGTAATAAGGGCCGAGAGGCCTATGCATAGCCCTACATCACCTACCTACCTATTCAACCTTGTCCCTACTTTCTGATCTGATCTGATCATAGTAGCGAGTACAAATAAATTTGATTATTATATAAACATCCCCAATTCAATAAGCTTTATTTTGGTACCAAATGTATGTTAATTGGTTGACAAATAAGCAAGTTATGGCTGTTTGAAATTCAGTTTCATCCAGTAGTAGTAATTTGGAATTTTACGTCCTCTCGACCTGGGAAGGCACATATGGGACATTTGTTAGTTGTAAATAAACAAAAGACAATACATGAACGTAAGGGGACATAAACAAGAACGAGGACAAAACATAAAAATGAATGGGAGAGGGATTCTAAAAGCGCAAGTTCAATGATATATTGAGGAATCTCCTGTTAAGAATTATAAAATTAGTCGGTGGTATCCATAGATACCTGTTAAATAACTATTTATGTATAAAATATTATGTTAAAATTCATTTGTGATCTGGCCCGAGTACAACCCTCCCTGTTGTATTAAAATTTCAAGGCTACTTGTTAAAAATTTCAGTTTTTATGTTTATTAATAAAAACCAATATTGGCCGTTAGATATTTGTTTAAAATGTATTTACAGATATAATTTTGTTATCTACAATAAATAGGTAATTTATTATTTTTATTTACAAAAATAGCGGCTATTTACATCTATTTAATTAAAAATGCCGGGGGAGAGAACTCCTACTACGGCGATATAATCTTGGAACAGAAAAAGACTTTGTAATTATAAAAAGAAGGGGATGTCTAATAGCACAGCTGGGATCTATGAAAAGGAAAGGGGTGGGGAAAAGGGGGAGTCCCGGAGGACCTCAACACCCGAGTTGAGGCGGGCCAGCCGGGGGAGGTATACGCGAGCCATCCTCGCGTCAACAACCCGCGGCGGGCCCGCCCCATCAAGGGGGAGGTCATCTCACGGGTTTTGGGGGGGGGGAAGGTGGAGGGGACAATTACCCGGGGGTCTTTCCCACACTGGGGGAGACGCCCCCGCCGCCGGGGGGCACACGAGACGAGCTCGCGCCCACCCCCAACGACGGGCACACCTCCCCAAGGGGGGGGCCCCAAATACGGGCATATTTGTTTTTATGTGATCCCAGCTGAGTATTTTATTTACACACAAACAAATATGTACATGTTCATACGGTGAAAAGGGCACCATGGTCTAAATACTATTAAGATAAAATCTTGGTAAAAGGGTTAAATATTAACCCGTTCCTATTGTGGGGGGAGACAACCTGTGTATTTTAAGTAAAATATGATGATAAAAGTGGATTTAAAAGTGTTAAGATGCTTGTTAAGAGTTATTGATAAAATTACTGTTTTACACTTTATATAATTATATATGGGTATAACTTGGTATGTTTATCAATTAAAAGAATAAGGACCATACACGCGCGCAGAAAATAGACTGCTTCGCGGGAAGAGATCCCCGACCGGCTATATATAGTAATTATGTATTTTAATAAAGGTTTGTATATAATTTTGAAAGAAAATTTCTTAATGCTAGGTAGTCAGGGACGGCGGTTACGCAGATTGTGTGTGGTTGTTATCATTATGTATGAGTTCCCGAGGGGGGGTGGCTACAAAGACCCCCCCGCCCTCGTTGTCATATTGTTATTTTAACTGAATTTGACAATTAATTTATATTATGGATTATGTTTTGGCATGGGAGCCCGAGCAGAAGATTTTTAAATATTTTTATAATATAATAATAATGATGATAAAGATGATGATGGGGGGGGTGGTTAGGGATTCTCACATGGAGGGGGCGGGTGGAGGGAGGGAAAGGGGCCCCTCCTCCCCACCCCCTACAGAGGGGAGGCGTCGCTTCTATGGACCATGCACACAGTGCAGGAGGGCCACCACCCAGGGTGTCACGACTACCGTGACCCCCCCGGGGGGCACCCCGAGCGCCCACTGACAAGGGGAAGGGCATTTAAAAGTAAGATGGGCCCAAAAGGGCCTCCTCAGCCCAACCGGCACATATGTAAATAAAATGGATATACATGAATTGGGAACGGGGACGGGAATTGTGAGTGAGCGCGCGGCCCGCCGCCCGGGGGGGCCCCACCCCTACCAAAAGAGGCTAAGTATTATTTTAATTAATTATTTAAATGTAAGGTGAAGGACTCCCTTCGGTTAGGGACGTTGACACACGGGTGCGGTGCCAATAGGGGCAGCCACCCGGGGGTGTCCCAGGCCGGCAAGAAATAATAATTGTCGCAAGCCTGGGGCATCCAGCAAGAGTCCCCCCCCCTCTTTCCAAAAGAAAGGGGAGAAGGGACAGTGCTCAACAACTACCAAAGACTCCGTACACGGGTCGCACCGGTGCCCCCCCCCCCCGAAACCGAGGGGGAGGGAGGCCAATCCGACCCGCGCACGGTGTCCCCATTAAGATTATAAATTAGGAAGTTAGAGTTTGTATATCATAGAAGTATTTACTAATTATTTTGATCAGTCCGCCGACGAACAATATACAGAACGCCAAGTGTACACGGCGGTTTCAGATAATTGTTTTATAAATGTTTCCGGCCCTCTATGAAGAAATCATGGGCAAAAATGGCGGCCGGAAATAAATTATAGGTCATAGTGGCTGCGGTAAATAGCAGCCACAAAGTTATAATGTTTTACATATGTTCTTTAAAAAATGATTTTCGTATGGCTTCTGCAAGCCATACTAGGGGGGACCATTCCTCTACTCCATGTGTTAATATTGATTTAGCTGTAAAGGGTATGTTAGCTGTTTTTATTTTACCAAAAAATTTATCGAGATCATGTTGAATATATGTGCATGGGTTAAATAGGTGTTCTAAATTTATGGTGTTATTACATTTACAGATGGGGCTACTAAATTTACAATAGTATGAGTTTGTTCTTAATCTGAAAATTAATTTAGAAATATGATTTGGAATGGAAAGGAAAAGTCCCCCCTGTACTATCTTGTGGTCCCAGGAGTGGGCCTTTGTGTAGCTCTCAAGCTCACTGGCCCACTCCCGGAATATTGCTTTTTTTAAGAGAGACTTCATTTCACTAAGTGACAAACCCAAATCAATGGGGACGCCGGACATATGAGAGGCGGCCCCTTTGGCCTCACTATCCGCCAAATCATTTCCCCTAATGCCACAGTGGGAGGGGATCCATATTAAGGTGGTTTTAGTGCCTTTCAAATGTAGATGATGTATTAATTTTTTAATTTCGTTTTTCACTTCTAAGCGATTATGGCTTTCTCCTTGCAGGGCAAAAATTGAAGAAAGCGAATCTGAAAAGATGGCAATTTGGAAGGGGGGGTTTGGTAAATCATTAATGTATGCTAGGGCTTCTAAAATAGCCCAAAGCTCTGCTGAAAAGATGGAAATGTTTGAATTTAATTGGAATTGTTTAAAGATTTTTAAATTTGGTATTGCAAATGCACATCCTATTTTATTTTCGTTTAATTTTGATCCATCTGTATAAATACAGAGTTGGTGTTGGAAATTATGGATTTTTTGTTTAGCAGCTACTGTTAATAGGTTAATTTGTTCCTCTTTGTTAAATTTATCATGTAATGAAGTATCATAATCTGGTGGGTCCCAGTCCCACTGTGGCACAATATGTTTGGGATAAAACACCGTGTCTTCAATTGTTACTCCTGCATTTTCAAATAGTTTTTCCGCAAAATCATAAATGTTGATAAATTTTTTAACTGATTTCTGTGATGTTGCGAAATACGGATCCGAGAATTGGGTAAAAAATTCTTCTTTTGTGAAATTATGTGTGCTATATAGTCTGGTTAGGAACGTAGCACAATTTAATTTAATTAAGAGATGAATGGGGAGCCAGTCTATGTCCCTATAAACTAAATTGTTTATTGCGAAGGACGGGAGGCCCAGGGCAGTTTTTAACGCTTTTAGTTCAATAATTTGTAATGCTTTTAAATTTGATTTAGTTAAGTTATAGAAAGTTTCCATGCCGTATGTTAAACGGCTACGGACTAGGGTTCTGACCAAATATGTAAGAAATTTAGGGTTCTGAGCCCATTTCTGTTTACTCAATACCTTTATCAGGTTAAGGGCTTTTGTAGCTTTATTTACTAAGTGGGTGATATGGCAAGTCCATGAGAGGTCTCTCGCGAGGTGAACTCCCAGGAACTTAACATGGGTGGAAGGGTTTTTTACTTGGTTCTGAATCTTAATTTTGAAGTTATCTTTTTGAATTGGGCTGGATGAAAAAACCATAAATTCGCATTTATGCGGTGAGATTGTGAATCCATTATAGTTTAAATAGTGTACTACTAAGTTTGTGTTATGTTGGTGAACACCTAATTCTGGGTCAAGAGTGTATCTGACTCCTCGAGCTGTGGGCAGAGACCAGATGGCAATATCATCTGCATACATTGATATTCTACAGCCTTCAAATTTTATTTGTGAAATATCGTGTAACATTATGTTAAACAATATAGGGGCAATGATGCTGCCCTGGGGGACTCCCATGTCCATTTTGTGATTGGCGGAGAGAGACTGGCCCACCCTTACTCTGAAACTTCGATTCTGTAAAAAAGTATATATGAAATTGTATGTGTTGCCCTCAATACCGAGCTTGCTGATTTTTTCTAATAGCCTCCCATGCCAGACGGAGTCATAGGCCCCTTTGATATCAAAAAAGGTTGCTAAGACCTTCCTTTTTCTTGCTAGTGCTTTTCTGACATGGGAGGTAAGTCTAACTACTTGTTCCATGCAGGATCTGTGTTTCCGAAAGCCTGCCTGGATTGTGGGGATTATATTATTTTTTTCCAAAAAGTATTCTAATCTGTTTTTTACGATTCTCTCGTATAACTTACCAATATGTGGGGTGAGGGAGATGGGGCGGTAACTTTTGGGGTCCCTAGCCGGTTTTCCAGGCTTCAGAACCCCCACCACCTGTGCCTCTTTCCATGCGCATGGCACCTCTCCCCCCTCCCAACATCTGGCGTAAAATTTTAATAAAATCTCGTGAAAAGAAGGGGGCAGTTTTTTGAGTATTCTGTAGGAGATTGGATCAACTCCTGTTGCTTTATTAACTTTTCTAATTTGAGAAAGGGACCCAGCAAGCTCGGTCAATTTGAGGGGGGCATTTATGTAATGTGAATTATCATTTGATTTAGAAATTATTGGAGTGGAATTCCGTCTGGTTTGTTCGTCAGCGGAAAGATATTCAGTCTGACTTGCTTTTGCAAACGTATCCGCGAGAACTTCTGCGGTTTGTAAATTAGTGGTGGTAATTATGTTGTCTTTCATAACTCTAGGCTCCCATACCTTGCCTTTATTGTTAATGTAATTAATTTTTTTCCATGCTTTACCGAGATCTCGGTAATCGAGAATCTCGTCTGTATTAAAATATTCTCTCTTAGCTAACTTAATAGCATCATCACAGAGCTTTTCTTCTTCTATTTTAGAAATATAATTTGGCGGGGTGGGGTGGCAATCAAAATAATTGCATGCCTTTTTTTTCTTTTGTACTGCTTCTTTAACTGTATCATTCCACCATGGTTTGGCTGATGGACGTGAATTATTTGGAATGATTACTGCTGGAATGGAAAGGTCGCATGCATTTAAAATAGAGGTTCTTAGGTTTTCGTAGTGGATCTCTAAGTCCAGATCGAAAATGTTATCGTTATTTTGTTTAGAAAGGATAGACTGGAATAAAGGCCAGTTTGCTTTTTCATAGTTATATCTGTGTTGTTGTGGTTGGGTATTTTGCGGAATTTGAATGTTAAAGGTTATTAATATAGGTTTATGATCTGACATTAAGGTGTCAGATAGTGGATACCATTCATGGTTTACCACAAGGTCAGGACTAACAAGGGTAAGATCAATAGCAGTAGGTTTATGTTTAATGGAGTCAGGAAATCTCGTGGAGGACCCGTCATTCAAAAGAACAAGATGAGAGTCATTAATCTGTTGAAGAAGTGCCCCCCCCCCGCCACTAGGTGAAGTACCGAATGTTTCCCAGGTGGGATGGTGGGCGTTAAAGTCGCCCACCACCACCCAGGAAACAGTGTCGGAGAGGGAAAGGAGCCAATCTGAACGGTCTACGGCATCGTAGCCCTTTGGGTAGTACAGGTTTAAAATATTTGTTTGTTTACCGTTTATTTTTGTTTGGATTGTATTTGCATACCTGATGCCTATTATATTTTCTTGTGGGGACTGGATATTATTATATTGAATACTTAAATGAATATAAGTGGCTGTATATATTTTACTTGTAGTATTGCTTACTGAAGGGGGATAATGATAGCCTTGGATGCGTGGCAAACTAGAGTAATTAGTATTTAATGATTGTAAGCAAATGATGTGATATGTGTTGGAATTAGATGATAAGTAATGAATTAGATGATCGCCTGTTTTGTTGATGGCACGGCAATTCCATTGCAAAATGTTTAACTTGGATAGTAACCTTACGGGTGGGGAGTACTATAATATAAAGTTATTAATAATTTAATTAAATATGAAGTGCGTAGACCGCCGCCACTATTTTTTATGAGACTGGGAGGCTCCCCTCCTCTGACGGGTCCCCTCCCCTCCCGCCGTGCCGCAGGCGAGCTCAGCCAATCTAAATAGATTGGACTTTGGTCCCACCTGCGGCTGGCCACTTGAAGGGGGAAAAAGGGAGAGAAGCCCGTCAAGAAGAAGGCACGGTTTCTGTGTTGTACGCGCCTTGGCGAATTGCACGAGAATTTGTGTCATTACTGACTCAGCAGTTGTTAAGTTTGGGTTTGCTTTTAGATTGAAGTCGATATTTTCGATCTCGGTTAGTGTTGTTTCATCCAAATCTTGCTCAACTTTTTTATAACCCATACAATTACAATCCTGGATTTTCAAAACGTCGTAACTTACTTCTTTTTTTTAAACCAATTTCAACAATTTTGGTATCGTGTTAAAGGTCTGCTCAAGCTCTTTCCAATGATATAACTTAAATATTACACACACAAAATACGAATTATAAAAAAAATTCTGCCATTCCTTGATAGATTCAGAGGTTCTAGTCTAACTCAAAGCAAAAACATAAGACTGCATACCTTGATACGACGAACTCATGATGAAGTTTAGACTGTATTCGTTTATATTCTTCTTCGCTAATTAAGAAGTAGGTATGACACAAATAAATCAATATTTAAAGACTGCTGTGGTTAGATTGCAACAAACAGCGTGATGCCGTCTAAATGTCAGCCATGTTGCAGATCTCGGACATCCTCCTTCATTAGGCCTAGCATGCGAGATTTTGTCAAAATTGTTGTTTATTGTCTAATTTTATATATCCTTAAATATTTTTGTTATTTGACTGCAGATATGTTTTCCATGTCTCCAATTTCTGTTTATTTTCATGTTTCTTTTACCGATCTTTTTTTTAAAAAGTCTTCTCACCCAAATCAAACCCAAAAGCAGCTACAGCAAAACTAACATTTTTTTCTAACAGTCACCCAATATTGGAACAACCTCCCTGCACATACTAAACTGGCCTCAGATACTAACAAATTCAAAAACCTCCTAGACAGTGATTCAAAAATTGCCCTGTTAAAGTACATCCATGATTAGTGCATCAATATGGATGCTAAAACCGCCACAGCAATTGCCAGACTCTAACCAAAAGGAAGGAGGCATTGAGAGGCTGCAATGCCTGGTCGTCCAAATACCTGACCTGACCTACCTGACCAAACCGCTGTAGCTCTTCTTTCAAATGGTTACCAGAGAAAACGGCCCTTGTTCTACGAAAACGGCCCTACTCGGCACTGTCAATAACCACTGCACCCTCTTTAAATGCGTTTAAGGGCAGGTTAGACTGGTATTATGCGCTATATAAGCATTATTAATTATTATTATTATTATTACAGAAATTTCCAGCATAGTCTAGAGCCACCATCCACCCTCAGACAAGAGGCTCCTGAAATGTGGAAGCGACCTGACCAACGAAGGGGACGAATTTTCTTCTTTCACTAAAGGTAGAAGGAAAGTGTGTCGATCTTGCCCCATATGGATATTCTGTCAAATCGTTCCCACGCTCTCACCATGGTGGGGGTCTGGCTGTTATGTACAGGGACAGTTTGGCGAATTACATCGCATTCAGTACCACGACATTACCATCTGGTGAGCGTTGTCGTCTCAGTGGCACGATGCTTATCCGAAAGATCATAGAGATCTTCTCTCCGCCTTTGACGACGGTGAATCGAGTGAATTAAAGAAAACAAAAATTGTGAGGAATGCGTATCAGCTAAACAAGGGTGTGACTAAGGAAATAATGGTTAACGCCCTCTTTGGCCTTTCGGCCATGTGGGGCAGTAAGGTTTTACTTGAGGATATAAAAAAAGGGTGTGACTAAAGCAGAGGACAGGGTATATATCAATTCTGACTACACCCCACTAGAAAGACAACAAGAAATTCAGTTGATCAAAGATCAACAGGAGGCTAAACAGTGTTGTATTGCACTTCAAAAGTGTAAAATAATAATGAACATGTCTTTTCAAAATATCTTCAACGTGATGTAGTTGGTTACCTTAGGAAAGAAGAAGAGAAAAAGTGACATAACATATGAACGTGTCGTAAAAGACGTTTGTCATCGATCGCTCAGACAGGAACAAAAAGAAGTTCAACGCAATAAAGCGAGATCATATTATATTGCTGAAAATGTAGGTTTAGTTCTGTAAGCAGATGAGATTCATCTTCCAAAGTATTTGTGATCTAAGTTGTTTAAAAAATATACTTATGGAGAGTTCACGTTTCCAAGATTTTGTTTCACAATGTCAGAAAAGGCTTTTAAATAACAAAATGCTGTTTTCGTTAAGACATAATGAGAGTGACATCAACAATAAGAAGCACCAATTGAAACAAATGTACACTTTACACATTTTCATGAAACCAGACAAAGATGATAGGGTTAGGATCAGCCTAGAGTTGTTGTCATGAAACTGAAAGAAACCAGACTTTGAGATCAAGAGTCATAAACATGAAGAGAATAGGATTAGAATCAGCCTAGGGTTGTTGTGAGTAAACTGAAAACAAACCCCAGACTTTTAGATCGAGACTCATCAACACGAAAAGGATAGGGCTAGGATCAGCTTAGGGTTGTTGTCATGAAACAGAAAGAAACCAGACTTTGAGATCGAAAGTTGTAAACACGAAGAGCATAGGGTTAGGATCAGGCCAATATTGTTGTCATGAAACTGATGAAAACCAGACTTTGAGATTGACAATCATAAACACGAAGAGAATAGGGTTAGGATCAGCCTAGGAGTGTTGTCATAAAACTGAAATAAACCAGACTTTGTAATTGAGAGTCGGAAACGCAAAGAATATAGGGTTAAGATGAGCCTAGGGTTGTCAGTAAACTGAAAAGAAGCAGACTTTGAGATCGAGAATCATAAACATGAAGAAGATAAGGTTAGGATCAGTCTAGGGTTGTGGTCATTAAACTGACAAAAAGCAGACTTTGAGATAGAGAATCATAAACACAAAGAGG